>CM021109.1:10527886-10673182 GCA_007115665.2 Sequoiadendron giganteum
AATGTATAGGGTATAGGGTTGAGGGTTGAGGGTTGAGGGATTAGGGTAGAGAGTTTACTAAGTGGGTTTAAGGGTTGGGGGATTAAGGTTGAGAGTAGAGGTTAGAGGATTGACAGTAGAGGGTAGAGGGTTTACGGGTTAGGGTTTAAGGGTTTAGGGTTTAGGTTTGAGGGATTAAGAGGTTATAGAGTAGAGGGTATAAGGGTTGAGGGATTATGGTTTAAGGGTTGAGGGCTGAGGATTGAGGGATTAAGAGGGTATAGGGGTTGAGGGATTAGGGTTGAAGGGTTGAGGGTTGAAGGATAAGGGTTGAGGGTTGAGGAATTAAGAGGGTATAGGGGTTGAGGGATTAGGGTTTAAAGTTTGAAGGTTGAGGGTTAAGGGATTAAGGCTCAAGAGGGTTGAGGGATTAGGGTAGAGAGTTTACTAAGTGGGTTTAAGGGTTGGGGGATTAGGGTAGAGGGTAGAGGGTAAAGGATTGACTGTAGAGAGCAGAGGGTTTACGGGTTAGGGTTTAAGGGTTTAGGGTTGAGGGTTGAGGGATTAGAGGTTATATATTAGAGGGTATATGGGTTGAGATATTAGGGTTTAAGGGTTGAGGGTTGAGGGATAAGGGTTGAGGGTTGAGGAATTAAGAGGGTATAGGGGTTGAGGGATTAGGGTTTAAAGGTTGAAGGTTGAGGATTGAGGGATTAAGAGGGTATAGGGGTTGAGGGATTAGGGTTTAAGGGTTGAGGGTTGAGGGATTAAGAGGATATAGGGGTTGAGGGTTGAGGGATTAAGTGGGTATAGGGGTTGAGGGATTCAGATTTAAGGGTTGAGGGTTAAGGGTTTACTTGGTTGAGGGTAGAGGTTTTAGGGTATATGGTTGAAGGATTAGGTTCAGGGTCCAATGTAAGGGGTAGATGGTATAAGGGTAGAGGGTTTAGTGTTTAAAGATTGAGTGTTGAGGGATTAAGGATTGAGGGTTTAATGTATAGGGTATAGGGTTGAGGGTTTAAGGGTTGAGAGGGTTGAGGGATTAGGGTAGAGATTTTACTAAGTGGGTTGGGGGATTGGGGTTGAGAGTAGAGGCTAGAGGATTGATGGTAGAGGGTAGAGGGTTTATGGGTTGGGTATTAAGGGTTTAGGGTTGATGAATTAAGAGGTTATAGAGTAGAGGGTATATGGGTTAAGGGATTAGGGTTTAAAGATTGAAGGTTGAGGGTTGAGGGATTAGGGTTTAGGGTTGAGAGTATTGGGTTGAGGGTAGAGGGTAGATGGTTTTAGATTTTAGGGTTTAAGGGTTCAAGGGTTGAGGTTAACCCTCTATCCTCTATCTCTCTCTCAGTCTGTCTCTCCCTCCCTCTATATATTTATCTCTCCCACTATCTCTTTATCCCACTCTCCCACTCTCTCCCAGTCTTTCTCCCACTCTCCCACTCTCTCTTTCTCCCACTCTCCCCCTCTCTCCCTCCCTCTCTATCTCCATCTATCCCACTCCCTCTCCCTCCCTCTCTCCCTATTTCTTCCCCACTCCCTCTCCCTCCCACTCTCCCACTCTCTCTCCCTCCCTCCCTCTCTCTCACTTTCTCTCCCACTCTCCCTCTCCCTCTTTCTCTCCCACTCTCTCTTTATCTCCCACTCTTCCTCTATCCCTCTCTCTCGCCCTCTCTCTCCCTTCCTCCCTCCCTCCCTCTCTCTCTCTTCATCCTCTTTCTCTCCCACTCTCTCTTTCTATCCCACTCTCCCTCTCCCTCTTTCTCTCCCACTCTCCCCCTCTCTCCATCCCTATCTATCTTCATCTCTCCCACTATCTGTTTCTAACCCTCTCCCTCTCCCTTAGTCTCTCCCTCCTTCCCCTCCCTCTCTCTCCCTCTTTCTCTCCCCACTCTTGCTCTCTCCTTTCCTCTCCCTCCCTCCTCCCCCTCTCCTCCCTCCTCTCCCTCTCCTCTCTCCCTCTCCCCCCTCCCTCTTTCTCTCCCACTATCTCTTTCTAACCCTCTCCCTCTCCCTCTCCCTTCCTCTCCCTCCCTCACTCCCTCCATCTCTTTGTCTCTTTCTCTTCCACTCTCTCTTTCTCTCCCACTCTCCCTCTCTCCCTTTCCCTCTTCCCTCCCTCTCTCTCCCTCTTTCTCTCCCACTCTTCCTCTCTCCCTCTCCCTCCCTCCCTCACTCTCTCTTTCTCTCCCACTCTCCCTCTCCCTATTTCTCTCCCCCTCTCTCCCTCCCTATATATCTCCATCCCTCCCTCTGTCTCCCTCCATCCCACTATCTCTTTCTCTCCCACTCTCCCTCTTCCTCTCTCCCCCCTCCCTCTCTCACTCTCTCTTTCTCTCCCACTCTTCCTCTCTCCCTCTCCTCCCTCCCTCCCTCACTCTCCCTTCCTCCCCCCCTCTCTCTCCCTCTTTCTCTCCCACTCTCTCTTTATCTCCCTCTCCCTCCCTCTCTCTCCATCTCTCTTTATCTCTCTCTCTGACCATGAGGCAATACTTGACACAATAAGGAGTAGAGCATACCCGGATGGTTCGTTGGATTAATTTGTAAGTATATGCCCATTGGTTCTTATTAGTTTATACTTGTATGCACGTTAATTTGTTTGCTGCCAATTTTATCATCTTATTTTACTTTGTGTATTTGTAAGTAACATACTAAACAGTGATTGGTGTCCCCTTGCAAAAAATGCAAATATATGAGCCATCCAAGAGAATGTTAGCCAAAAAAGCAATGCAACATCCTTATTTTGATGATCTTGACAAATCTCAATCATGATTTTAAGCGATTAGAAAAGTGTGTGCAAATCTTGGTGAGGGACTTTCAAGTTATTCATTTGAAGTTAACCTTATCATGAGCAGCTATGATGTAGACATTATAAGAGCATCTGAAATTTCAACTTACTCTATTCATGAGAGGTGTTGTGTGCAATAGGTATGTTGGAATTTTTAGTGAAGATGTATGACTAGGAGTGACTAAGTTGTGAGACCTGCATGCCTATCTGTAAGTGCCTTCCATCTATTTTTATTTCATTTCCATTTTGCATGCTCTTTCTTTTTTCTCTTTTACTTTGTGTATTTGTAAGTAAACTACTAAAAATTGATTGATCTCTCGTTGCAAAAAATGTTGATTTATGAGCCATCAAAGAGAATCTCAGCCAAAAAAACAACGCAACATCCTTATTTTGATGATCTTGACAAATCTCAATTTTGATTTCAAGCCATTATAAAAGAGCATGTGAAGCTTAGCGAGGGAATTTGAAGTTACTCAATTGAAGTTAACCTCATAATGAGCACCTATGATGTAGACATTTGAAGAAAATCTTGAATGTATGAGTGACATTGTAAAAGATCTGTGAGAACGAAGTACCTAAGGCATTGCAATGATATTTACTTACATAATGAGATTTACTCAAATATTGTAATTTTGGAGTTCATGTTTGGTGCAGTAGCACCTTGTTCTATAAATGTCTTCAATAGGAAAATTTGCAAAATTTGAATTTTGTAATGTAAACAATGTGAAAAAGGTTATGTAAAGTTCATATTTAATGTATTCAAATTCTCAAAGAGGTCATTAGGTGACTAGAGAAGTGATATAAAGCATGTAAGGTCGAATTAGGATGTTTTAGGTGTGTGTGTGTTTATTTGTGCAGGGGAATTCAAGAAACAAAGGAACATACCTTTAAACATTCAAGAACCCCCTTAACTTTTTGAGGAAGCAATTATCATTTATCCAAACCCTCGGATCCACAATTTGTCTCAGGACAAACTCACTCCACCATGTCAAACCAAAACCCTTATTTTATGCTAGTATAAGGAAGGTTTATTGAAAGGAATGGTTCTAGGCCTTACTAGAACATGCCAACACCTCATACCTTCTTAAAATCACCTACACAAACTCAAAATACAATCATCCAACCTTTACATGCACTATTTTATCAAACCCTAGGGTGAAACCTCATTTTTCATGCCCTTTTCCATCAAAATCTACAGGGGCAACAACACAAACCCCATAAAAATTATTCCATTTCACTTATAAATTTCTCGTCTGATCCAACAGGATCATGTTGGGATCCTCTAGAAATACCTCTCTCGGTATTGGCTATCTCGGAGTGGTTTTCCCATGGCGATGGATTTTCACTTGATGGAAAAAGTGTCAAATTCAAGTTGCACAAAGTTGCAAAGTAGTGCAACTTTCGCTCTGCAACTTGTGTGACCAAACCAAATGCTCTAATGCATTTGAATATGTATTTTTTATGCTAGGCATGGTCCTCTTTCGCATCGAAACACGAGGAATCGCTCTGAGCTACGTTCCATCAGATCGATCCCTTAAGGGTCCAAAGAGCAAAATGGCTGCAAACTTCAGCATGCTATTACTCGGATACTATGATTCTTAGAATGATTCTTAAAAACTCCTCGTCTAATCCTAAAATATTGCGTTGGGCCCCTCTACAAAAACCTCTCTCGGTTTTGGCTATCTCGGAGTGGTCTTCCCATGGTGATGAATTTTCACTTGATGGAAAAAACATCAAATGCAAGTGGTGCAACTTTTATTCTGCAACTTGTGTGACCAAGTGAACTATTCCAAAATGTTCGAATAAATATTTTTATTCTAGGCATGGTCCTCTTTCACACCAAAACACGTGGAATCGCTTTGAGCTACATTCCACCGGATTGATCCCTTAAGGGTGCAAAATGAAAAATACTTGCAAACTTCATCATGCTATTACTCGGATATCATGATCCTTAGAAATTTCTCATCTATTCCTACAGGATCGCGTTGGGCCCCTCTACAAAAACCTCTCTCGTTTTTGGCTATCTTGGAGTGTTTTTCTCGTGGCGGTGGATTTTCACTTGATGGAAAAAGTGTCAAATTCAAGCTATGCAAAGTTGCAAAGTGGTGCAACTTTCACTCTGCAACTCGTGTGACCAAACGGACTATTGCAACTTGTCTGAATAGGTATTTTTATGTTATGCATGGTCCTCTTTCGCACAAAAATACGCAGAATCACTCTGAGCTATGTTCCATCGAATCGATCCCTTAAGGGTCCAAAGTGCAAAATGGTTGCAAACTTCAGCATGCTATTACTCAGATACCGTGACGCTTAGAAAGTTTTCATCTAATCCTACAGACTTGCATTGGGCCCATTTAAAAAAACCTATCTCGGTTTCAGCTATCTTGGAGTGGTTTTCTCATAGCGGCGGATTTTCACTTGATGGAAAAAGTGTCAAATTCAAGTTGTGCAAAGATGCAAAGTGATACAACTTTCGCTCTGCAACTCATGTAACCAAGCAGACTGTTCCAACACGTTCGAATAGGTAGGTTTACACGAGGCATGGTCCTCTTTCCCACCTAAACACGCGGAATCGCTCCGAGCTATGTTTCACCGAATCAATCCCTTAAGGGTCCAAAGTGCAAAATGACTGCAAACTTCAGCATGCTATTAGTCGGATACCATGATGCTTATAAAATTCTCGTTTGATTATACAAGATCATGTTAGGCCCCTCTACAAAAACCTCTCTCAGTTTTGGCTATCTCAGAGTGGTTTTCCCATGGCGGTGAATTTTCACTTGATGGAAAAAGTGTCAAATTCAAGTTGTGCAAAGTTGCAAAGTGGTACAACTTTCGCTCTACAACTCATGTGACCAAACTAACTGCTCCAACGTGTACAAATAGGTATTTTTATGCTAGGCATGGTCTTTTTCACACCGAAACACGCAGAATCACTTTGAGCTACGTTCCACCGAATCAATCCCTTAAGGGTCCAAAGTGCAAAATGGTTGCAAACTTTAGCAAGCTATTACTCGGATACCATGATGATTAGAAACTTTTCATCTAATCCTAAAGGATCGTGTTGGTCCCCTCTACAAAAACCTCTCTCGGTTTTGGCTATCTTGGAGTGGTTTTCCCGTGGTGGCGGATTTTCACTTGATGGAAAAAGTGTCAAATGCAAGCAGTGCAATATTGCAAAGTGGTGCAAATTTCGCTATGCAACTCATGTGACCAAGTAAACTATTCCAAAAAATTTGAATAGGTATTTTTACATTAAGCATGGTCCTCTTTCGCACCAAAACATGTGGAATCATTTTGAGCTATGTTCCATTGGATCGATCCCTCAAGGGTCCAAAGTGCAAAATGGCTGAAAACTTCAACATGCTATTACCCGGATACCGTGACACTTAGAAACTTCTCGTTTGATTCTATAGGATTGTGTTGGGCCCTTCTACAAAAACCTCTCTCGATTTTTCCTATCTCAGAGTGGTTTTCCCATGGCGGCAGATTTTCACTTGATGGAAAAAGTGTCAAATTCAAGTTGTGCAAAGTTGCAAAGTGGTGCAACTTTCGCTTTGCAACTCGTGTGACCAAGTGGATTGTTCCAACACATATGAATAGGTATTTTTACGTTATACATGGTCCTCTTGCACACTGAAACACGTGGAATCACTTTGAGCTACGTTCCACCGGATCGATCCCTCAAGAGTCCAAAGTGCAAAAGGGTTGTAAACTTTAGCATGCTATTACTCGGATACCGTGATGCTTAGAAACTTCTTATTTGATCCTACAGGATTGTGTTGGGCCCCTCTACAAAAACCTCTCTTATTTTTGGCTATCTCAGAGTGGTTTTCCTATGGCGATGGATTTTCACTTGATGGAAAAAGTGTCAAATTCAAGTTGTGCAAAGTTGTAAAGTGGTGCAACTTTCATTTTGCAATTCGTGTGACCAAACTAACTGCTCCAACACGTCCCAATAGGTAGGTTTATGCTAGGCATGGTATTCTTTCACACCCAAACACATGGAATTTACCTGACTTGCATTCAATCGGCTTGATCCCTTATGATGGTATGCAAAACACTAGAAAAGAGAAACATACAAACGACGGTTGAGAAGTTCGAGTATTACACACAAAAAACATATGATCATTGGTGCAAAGCACCTTGTTCCTCCATTTGATGAAGAAGGTCTAGTTCAGTGGTTTTAGTGATTATCTGATGGTGAATAAGTTGGTCGATAGGTTGTTGTGGGTATTTTGAGCATGCTTTGTCTTGAATAAGGTCAATTAAGACTATTAGGTATGTTTTAGGGTGACTTTTGGTTCTAGTGATAAAAAATGTGAAAATTTCAATCTTGCATTAGAAGTTGTATTTGTAGCCTTTGAAGGCAAATTTGTGAATTTGTATATGATTGTGAAAGAATGGAGTTTTGTAGATGTAATAAGGCTATTTGTACGCCATTTGTGTGGGTCTAGAGGTCATTAGATGTACTCATTAGGTTGGAGGAGTCTAAAGTTGCAAATCTGTAAGGTTCTTAAAGCAACAAATTTGAAATGCAATGGTTACTTGTTTTGAAAGTTGGTTTTTAGTTAGTTGAGGGTGTGGATCAGTTAGAGAAGGGTTCAAAACACTATGTAAATCCTTGAGAGGCTCGAATGGAGGTTGTTGATGAACTTTTGGAGATGATCTAATAAGAATTATTCACATTGTTCTCTGTTTTTTTAGATTTTTGATACAAACTTGTTGATCCCATACTTGGTACGACCTCCAACTTTTAGATAGAGAACATATTGGAATATTTTTATGAATCATTTCATGGAATTCCAATTGTAAACGTGTTTTTTTCTTTTAGATAAATTTGTTTAGCATCAATCAATTAATATTCAAGACAAATCATGAAGGACAACAATGATCAATGCTAGGGCTAACCAATTAATAATTATACACGTGAATAATTCAAGCATGTACATGTCAATAAGGGAATCACAAGTAATAAAAAACACATAAGCCTCAAAAATTGTACACACAAATACATAGTATACACAAATTAATACAAATTATATGCACGAATACAAGGTATATGCATGAAAACATGTAAGCCAGAAAGTATGCATTTGAACGCATGTAACTCACAAAGTATACACTTAAGTTGTAAAGTATACACTTGAATACACATAACCCATATCTATTGAACCGTCAATTTAGAATGCAAATATGGGCATACATCAATAAAAGATATTTGTATTAACCAAATAGCCATGTAGGCATACATCAATATATGTCAGTATAAGTATGAAATATATGTACAAAATAGCCATATAGGCTTATGAGAATCCCATATAGGCATACAATGTCAAATATGTCCAATAAAAATATGTACAAAACTGCCATGTAGGCATACAACAAAGGGCTCTGGAATCAAAAGTCATTGCTCTCCATGCCCTGGAAATAAATTCTTTCCCTTTCCTTTTTAATCGGATGTGGATAGGTCTGTCACTCATTTTTGTTGTGCTCGAGGAGTGCTCTTGTTGCTCCTCCTAGTGTTTAGTTCATGGTGAAGTTTTAACTGTTACAATAAGAAGTAAAGACATGAATATATAGAAATTACATTATAAAAAATGATATATTTGACAAAATAATCACTTACCGCCATCTCATGATCTCTCTCCATGGGGGAAATACTCTCACGCCCATGCTCGGACATGCTCAAGCCCTGTATAAACCATACAAATAGAAATTAAACTACGTGAATCAATAATGGTTTGATTTTTCACTAACTAACATCTATAACAACAAATGTAAATTGAAATTTACTAATTTTCCTCATACCTCTCCTGTCAGAGCCATCGAGGATTGTATAGTAGATGACACACCAATATCCATTACCCTCGTCATATTCATAGGTGTTTTGGCTTGCATCATTTGAAAATAAAACAACAAATTATTCCACGTAATCAACAATGTGCATATAAACTACACAAATCTATTAAGTACTTGATTCATTAGTTAAACTCTTTATTCTATTACCTCCATGTAGGTTTGAGTAAATCCACCGCCACTGGGAAACTATGTTCCATCAAAACCTCCAATATTAGTTTGTTGAACATCCAAAATCGCATATTAACTTACCATTTGTAAAACAATGTTCTTAACATGCAATAAATTTATAATTGTTTACTAGTTACATACCCCATCAATAGGTGTATTGCAGAAATAAGTTGGTGGGGGGCCGATGTATCCAGTCTCAACACTGTGACCCTACAATTTTATTAAAATCATAAAACATTTTTAGTTAATCTTTCATTTCAAAATCGAAATTTAATAAATTAAATTCAATGAACATGCACTAAATTTTACGTGACTATCAATGCCATATGCCTCATGCAAAATGTCAGTTGCCCTCTCCATCTCCATAGTTGCAAACGGATCTTGCGTACCAGTCTCTTGAGTGTCGGTGGGGTCATATGAACAAGTAGGCCCACAAGATTGACACACATGTGTTCGACGACCACCACTCAAAGACTCCCCTGGATGGCGTTGTAGAATAGGGCTAGTGTGATGGATGACACTCTGGGTCAAAGTGTTGATTGCCTACAATGTCTCTACGTCAACACTTTCCTTTGCAATGGAAGGCATAACAACGTGCTCATGAGGTGGCCTAGCAAGAGCTTGTCTACCTTGTCGTGTAGGATCTGGTTGTGCATCAGGTCTATCCTGAGCTGACTCCCCACCTCTCCCCTGAAAATCCCTCATATCAAAATAATTTGGGATTTTGTTCAATATGAACTCACTATATAGTTTCCTAAGGAAATATTGTGGGTCCTCACAATTGTTGCACGGTGGGTAACTGAAGACCATGTACCACCTATCATAAAAATGGTCCCTAATTTGTTGGTGGTGGCACCAATCGATAGGAAACATCTTCGCATTGAGGGTAATATTTTGATTTATGCATGGGTCGGTGAATAATGAGCACAAATCACCTTTTGTAATTTTTAAATCCTTTACATCTTTACATTATAGTTTATTTACATAATAATCCCTAGCCACCTACCTCCTGTCTTGCCATCTAGTTATTTGTTTGCTAATTGAATCTACATTTGTTAGCATATCTTTCAATGAATTTGCTAGGGTTATTCTTTCTGCGGTTGAACCATTTGGATCACTCAACCTACTAATTAAATCCTCAATTTTATTTTGGTTGTTCTCAATTTCACTCATTAAATTTTGTTGAGTGCCAGGAGGGGGTTGAGTGATTGGTGGAGAAGGTTGCTGTTGTGGTTGAATTTGATCTTGAGGATTTGGTTGGTCTTCATGTTGAGGATCTTCAGGGTTTGCAGGTTGATTTGCATAACCTAAAAATTAAAACAAATATATATCGAATTCAACCTAAAACTAACAAATTCAACCTAAAACTAACTAATTCAAAACAAAAACCACAAAATCCTTACCTCTCACATCTCCTCCTCGTCGTGGCGCCATCGTTACAAAGAAATAGAAATTGTTGGTGAAACAATTTGTTGAATTTCTCCTCCTAGAACGCGAGCACGTCAGTATGGGGGTTTTGATCGTGGCTACAAGAAAAAAATAGTCGAAATAACAATGACAGATTTTCACTTTTTTTTTGCTTCTAACAAGCAATAACGCGAGTGCGTTATAACACACTCGTGTTATTTCTTTTCAAATATTTTTTGAAAGGTGTCAACAAAATTGCTACCCATTTTCATGCACCTTCCCTGTATCTTTCTCTATTCAACCTTGTTCAGGTAATGCTTTTAGTTATTTTGGTTCTTGGAATTATAAAATGCAGTTGGTTTTCAGTTTTAAGAAAACCCTATCGGATTTCCTTAAAAAATTGATAATGGCATAGGCATATGGTATATTGAATTGGGCATGGATATTTGGCACATTGAAATTGGCATGGAATTAGCCTTTATTTCATTTCATAAGGTGTTGTACCCAAACCAATTTTTTTGCTTCATTAAGGCATTTTGCTTAAAATGGTTTAAACCTTGTAAAAGTGGGGTCATAACTCAGTTTTTGGGCAAATCAAGTGTGGGTTTTTGGTCAGTGTGATGCTAGAAAGATACTAGCTAAATTTTGAAATTTTGAAAATTAGGGTTTTCGGACCCCGTTTTTAGGTCAAAACCCTAAAAAATAGGAACTTGTCGGAATTGGCTGAAATTAATTTTGATTGGCTTATTTCACATCACGATCACAGTGGTGAAGTTGGTTTCAATTAAAAGTCAATTTAAGCCTGGTGGGTAGTTTTCACTTTTTCAAAAGAAAAGTTAGGACCTCCAAGGTCATCAATGGCAGTTGGCCAGTACCAGGTATCAAAATCTAAGCCTGAAACTCAAAGCAGAATGCTCTATGATGAAAGATGTTGAAAAATATGCTTTTTGACGGAGGGGATTTTCAGATTGGCAAAATGTGCTAAAATATTCTAAGTTTGGGAACTTTTCATTGTGTAACGTGGGAGACACTTGCGCAATCAACGTGCAAATCAACTTTACAGTGTCCGTACATGTGAGAATGATGAGGTATAGTCATACACACACCTCGAGAGTCATAGTACTTTGACATGGTCAACCTCAACAGTTAATACAATGTTCACAGAGCATGAAATGGATGAAAATCATGAAGTTCAGAGCCAATTTGCGTCCTTGTAGCCCAGAGGTGCCCTTCAATTTGTAGGTCAAGATGCAATTGCTTTGGGTTGCTACTACACTCATTCTCTTTTGTTTTCAATCAGCTTTCCGACTAGCTATGGAGCAAGTTCATCTGAAATTCGGAACTCTGGCAGACGAAGGCAGAAGCAGAGGTTACGATGAGTGTACACATCATGGAGATAGTCTAGAAATGCAGATTTGTGCCCCTGTAGCCCAGGGGCGCCCTTCTTTTTGAAGGTCAAGATCTGAATGCATGTGTGTGCTGTTGGTTTCAGTCTATGTAAGATCAGTCTAGCTTTCCAACGAGCTATCAAGCAGAGACATACCTAGTGCAGAACTCCAGTTATCAATGTCAGAAGTAGAAACTGCAAGCAGGATACATGTCAACAAAGATTGCCAAATCATGGTTTGAGCACCCCTGTAGCTCAGGGGCACCCTTGAATATGACTACCCAGATGAATAAAATTACAGTGGAGGTCTTCCTGAAATCTTTTTCAGCTTAGTCCAGCTTTGCAACGCAGTAGTTCGCGAGATGATTCGATATTCTGAGAGACCATGATAGAGGTTCTATCAAGCATGTAAAACAGAGGATGGTGAAACGCAGCTACACACAGTTGCATATCTGTAGGCTAGGGGCGCCTAGCCTTTAGGCTTGTCAGATAGGGTTATTTTCTTTCGCAGTCTTCGCAAGACTTGTGTGCAATTACTCCAGCCATTCAACGATTTCAACCATCAGCCTCCAGGATTTGGCGAGCACTCATACATGCGAGGTCAAGATGGTGTTGCTGAAAAGTGAGTGGCTGAAGACAACTAAAAATAGCTAAGTATGGTGGCTACCAATCTCCTTGAAAAAGGCACCCTTCTCTTTGAGGCCTTAGAAGCATTTTTTTGGCTTCGTCGTCTCCAGAGACATCTCTTGTAAGTTGACTCAACTGTGCAGAGAGACAATCGACGCACAAATTGGAGCATTCCAGCTCCCGGTATCAAGGTTCAAAGAATGGTGTTCAGATGAAAGTTACACTTCTTTCAAAATGGTATTTGTGCTATCATAGAATAGGGGTGCCTGTCCTTTTGGGGTTCCTGATACAATTTTCAGATACCTTACATACAGTCATTGGATGCAGAGTACTTCCAGTCACGCAATGAATCTATTATTCAGTCAGCAGGGTTCATCATTCACCGTTAGCGGCAGTTTGAAGCATCAGAAGGTAGTACGAAGAAATGACTAAGTTTGGAATCAGTGCATTAATTTAATCAAAGGTGCATAATTTTCCAAGGTGTCAGATGTTGATTTTAGCAGTTGTGGCTCCCAGTAGACATTTCATCCTTGGCATGCAAGCTTCGTGATGGATATCTCAGATCAGTCGCAGGATCATTCGATCACCTAGAAATCAGAGCTGAACATGGTTAGATGTAACTTTGTAGTCAGCTATAAAATAGGAGATTCTCAAAAATCTCATAACTCTGGAAAATGGATGCCTAGAAGGTCAAAATTCAACTTTCTAGAATCAGTGAAGTTTACTGAGCATATCCAGATGCTATTTTTAGCAAAATGACTAAAATAATATTTTTGCATGCAGGGCATTAAAAAGTGACGAATTTCTTCAAAGAGCTAAATATGGCGCCTCTTTTTAAATTTGCATGTTTTAAAATTAAAATATTATTTTTAGTCTGAGACTCAAAGTCAGTGGTAGTTCAGCTGGTGAGGGGCCAATTGAATTCTTTCACAGTTAGGGTTTAAGCATGCATGCACGATGGTACGACTTCATCTATTTAATCAAGTGTGGCGCCTTTTCTCATTCACAACTTACAAAATTCAAACTTCTTCAAGAGATAGGCGAATTTTCATCAGACAAGCGAGTTCGAAGGCGATAGAAACATTCTTTTGCAGTTATAGATTCAAATTCAGCTTCAAATTCAAGATAGAGTGGCGATTTTGAAAGAAGACAAAAATAATTAAAAATAATTAAAAAACATCTTTTTCTCTTCTAGATTCTATCACATGTTCAAAGAACAGGCAAATTTTGGTAAAACAAAGTATCTGGATTGATTCAGAAGAGCTTTCTCAGCAAAACCCATGTGTCAAAAATTTTTTTAGGAAAATTTGTTCCAGAACATCTGTTCTCGAAGCTTTAATTTTCTCAACCGAAATTCCTTTGCATGTCTAAGTAAAGGTTAAATTTTTACATTTTTGACATTTTGGGTTGTCTTAGAATCACTTTCTGGGCAAAACCTATATCTCAGATTTTTCCGTAAAAATTCTCATCCGACAAGCTATTTTTAGCCTCAGCAGGCTATTTTTAACTTTCCAAGAAAATTGTCAGAATATAGCCATGTTCACAGTCAACAGGCGAGTTTTTCATAATGAATTTTGTGCAGACCAAATTCAAGACCAAGTCAATCTTAATTCATGATTTCATCAAAAAAGCTGACACCGATTTGTATCAAGCGCAGAAGAAAGGTTGACAGGCGTAGTCACTCAAGTCCGCATGGTTTCATGCCTCGTATAGCTGATTGTCTTTTGAGGCCAATTTAGAGGGTTGATATTGTTGGGTTTTTGTGTATGTAGCAAGTTCATTTGCATTTCTCACAACCAAAGTGTTCGCAATCAAACTTTGTGGTTTCATCATGCAACACTCTTCCATAGAGAAAAGCGTCAAAAACGTGAGAAGCATCAAGCTGCAGAAGAAACAATGTCCATCACTTCAGTTACAAAGCTGCCAGAGTTACCGGTCAGTGAAGCGCTAGTTTAAGTGTGCAAAGATTTCTAGGTTTGCTTGAGTTGCTGACAAGTAGTGAATTGACAGTTGAGACATGTGACAACCTTCAAATGATGATATAGTTAATAACCTCGTGGATGGGTTAATTGCTCGAGATCAAGGTCAGTGAACTTCAGTTCAGGGCATCTCACCTTTTCCAATATAGACATTAGACACAGGAGTTAAACTCGATGCCTCTTTCTGAGTTAACTCATTTTTACACATTACATGCCATGTCTTTCTTGGAAACATCTTTGTATAGTTGGATTTATTAGTTAGTTTTCATTTCAATAAGGACGTGCAAGTTGCACATGTCCATTTTGTTGAGTCTTGTTTCAATTAACTGATGGTATCTTTCCAGTTAACAGTGTAGTTTCATTCAATTAGGTTTAGAGAATAAGATCTTGCATGCACTACAGGATTGTAGTTGACTCAAGGTGATTTTAGGGTTGCCTACACCTTTGATGTCTATACATAAGAGCTTTCAACTCATTTGTAATTAGCTTTCATTGTGATAGAGAATTGCTACACTGTCGGCAACGTGCCTATTCTCAAGATTGGTTCACCCTTGTAAATTAGAACTTTTGCTTGATAGCATACATGTTGCGCCTACCTTGCCTGTAGTATTGCTATTATTGTATCTGTTCAAGGAACTTTTGCTTGATAGCATACATGTTGTGCCTACCTTGCCTGTAGTATTGCTATTATTGTATCTGTTCAAGGAACTTTACAGGAGATTAATATATGTCGTGCCCACCTTGCTTGTAATATTGTCTTTGTTGGATCTGTTCATGAGCATTTGTTTTGATAATGAATTTGTATGCCACTCGGGTTCCATGCAATTATTATGATGAATGCTTGCCTTAGTTAGATATAGTGGCTAGTTCGATTGTAGATTTTACGCGTGTCTCGCCTATGCAATTTTTTGTCCTAGTTGGCTATCTTTTGTGTTTTGTTATCAATAAGCCTATTCGAATTGAGAAAATAGTTGTGCCCACCTTGCCTTCATGTTGAGAATTCATACTTAAAGTTTATCATATGATGTGTGTGATAATAAGCTTATTCAGCTGAGCAAATAGTTGTTCCCACCTTGCCTTCATGTTGCAAATTTGTACCCAGCTTATCGTATAAAAAACCATTCCTACTCCATTTCCTCACGCTCTGTTTTCTTGAGGAAACTGGATAGATTTAAAGAAGTTAGCTTAGTTGTAGTTATATGATCTATGAAACCAGAAAATACTTAGTTGCAACGTTTTAGGTTTTCTTAACCTTGTGCCTCTACCAGCTGAGAACAAAAAGATAGGATTTAGTTTACTTTTCTTTTCCATGCATTGCAGCACAACGAGGGAGCTTCCCCTCCTAATTTGAAGAGCACTCATTACGCAATGTGCATAGTTGTCCGTACAAACTTACACTCCAGAGGTGTTAGTTTTTATGCCAACATAAGGCATTGGTTATATCGGGCATTATGTCAAGGCAATCGGCTTTGAATAAAGGTCTTATAAGGTATTGGGTCTATTGTTAGATAATTCATCAGGCCTCAAGGTCAACAATAGGTATAAGATTTTGTTTGTTTAAAAAGCCACTATGAAAGTGACATGGCTTTGATTTCTTGGTAACAAGGATGGCTAAGGTAATCGGCATTTGTTTTTAAAGTGGTCATGATAAATTATTTAAGGCATAATTGTGTCGACATTTCACTTGCTTAATCATTGAACATTGATAATGATGATCGACAGTTTGTATGCATTCGAAGGTAGTAAGTTTGTCGACATGCATTGCATGGTCTAGTCTGTGGAATTCAAAATGCATTATGAGGTGTCTATGTATGACTTCAGTCCTTTCGGACTTCAAACTTTGTCTATACTTGAAAATTCATCGATCTTTTTTTTGCTAAGGAAATTTAGGTCATTCTTTTTGTTTCACATGCTTGAGGGTTTGGAACCCTAACTCGATCGCATCCATAGAAATCTACTCACAGTCATTTCACAGTGTTTTTTGGCCCACTACATCTCTTTGACAGCGAATGGGGGTATCTGAAAGATCCTTGCCTTGGTCAATGGTTGTGTCAGCTTCTTGTCTTTAGGTGAAGGCTCGAAATTGGAAAGATTCTTGGTTGTTTTGCTCTCTATCGGTCTGTTACATATCTTCGTGAAAGTCTCTCCATCGTTCTCCTCAGGTATTCATCTTTTCAACTATTTTTGAAGAACCGTTACTTCTATTGGCTCATATAATAGAAGACAAGTGTTTACTTCTATCTGGAAAATGATAAAATGGGTTTATTTTGTTCGTGGTCAGAAATAATGCATGTTGATTTTAAATAATCTGAAATGCATATCAAAATATTTTATCATATTAATTATGCTCCTACTTTAAGGGATTATGTTTTTGATTTGTGGGTAATCATGCATTCTGCAAATCATTTTTGTCTTTCACTTGGATTCGATGATAGTTGTTTTTGGGTACACTATTATGAGGTTTTGGTTACATTGTTGTTGCAACTATTTTTGAGGCTATCGTTCATGGAATATTTTTTGTTTTAATGTTGTTTCTGTTAGCATTGCTTATGCAGGCTCCTTGTGTGGACAGGGTTCAGTCTTCTTTCTAAAATTACATATTCTTTAACCATGTTTGTCAGAAGAAAACCTCCATGCTGAACATTTTTTCAAACTCACGGCAATACCGGGCAATATTGTTCAACAGAAATTGGGTACTTTGAAATTTATCTCTGTTGTTTTAAAAAATGAGAAATAAGTTACTGTGCTATAATTTCTTGAGATGTAATGATGAAATATGTGTAAAAAGAAAAACAGAGAGATTAGGGTTTTTGAGATTACTTGTAAAATAGAGAAAAAGTGTTAACTATTTTTCAATCGAGAACAAAAATTGGCAGTGAAGAACAGTGAAAAAACACAGCTACTATATTGAATAAATGTTGAGCTTTGAGATTGAAAATAAGAAATATGAATTAAATATCAAGTTGTCATAAGGCTTGACAATGGCTTGTTTGAGTCCTAACATTGGATTTTTCAATTTGCAGACATAATCCTCATTCTCAAACAACTGAAATCAATAAGGTTTCTCAAAATACACTTCCTCTTCAAGATTATCATTGAGAAATGTTGACTTGAAATCCATCTAATATACCTTGAAATTCTTATAGACTGAATATGCCAAGAACATCCCAATTGCTTCTAATCTAGCCACAAGAGAAAAAAAATATTCAAAATCAATACCTTCTACCTAATCATATTCTTTGCAAACTATTCTTGTCTTGTTTCTCATTACCTTCCTATCTTCATTCAATTTATATTTGAATATCCATTTGGTTTTGATTACATTTGTATCCTTAGGCCTTAGAACAAGCTCCCACTTGTCTCATTATTTTCAATTTGATTTAATTATTCTTCCATTACTTTTATCCAATTCTCATCTTTGCTAGCCTCAACAAAATATTTAGGCTTAATTTCAAATAATAGACAAAATTTTACCTATTCATTCATTCTTTCTAACCTTGTCCTAGTCATGGCTCCATCATTCTTGTCTGTAAGAATTTGATTTTCAGAATGATTTTTCTTAACATACTTAGCTGGAGTTTTTGCATTTTCTCTTTTAGCCTCTTCTTTTACCTCTTCATTTGTACATGCATCTTCTTCTTCAGTACTAGACAATTGTTCAAAATAATGATCCATTTTAACTGATGGAAAACAATGTAGATCTTCATCAATTTTCACATTTATACTCTCAACAATCTTGTGCAGTCTCTTATTGTAGCATTTGTATGCCTTGCTCCTTGATGAGTAGCCAATAAATATATCTTCATCTGATCTTGACTCAAACTTTCCCAAATTATCTTCATCCTTTCTAATGTGGCATTTGCTTCTAAATACTCTAAAATGCTTGACAAATGTAGGTCTGCCATACCATAACTCAAATGGTTTCTTGCAATTATTTACTCTCACTAGCCCTCTATTAAGGATATTTACAACAATATGAATTGCTTCTCTACAATATATATTAGGAAGCCTGGCTTCATTTAGCATTGTCCTAGCCATCTCCTGGACTATTATATTATTTCATCCACTTCATTTTGTCAAGGAGTTCTTGTAGTAGAATATTATCTTTTGATTCCATGTTCTTCACATAATTCTTCGAAATCGCAGCAATTAAACTCACCACCTCTATTAGACCTTAGGCATTTAATATTTGACCCCATTTCATTTTCAACCATAGCCTTAAAATCTTAATTTTACTAAAAGATTTAGATTTCTCTGAAGAAATAAACCCATCATTATGGTAAAATCACCCATGAATAACACAAAATACCTTTATCCTTGCAAATTTATTGTCTTTGTAGATCCACATAGTTCTGTATGAACCAACTCCAATGGCTCTGTAGTATAATTATCCTTTGTCTTGAATCTTACTGTTGTCTACTTTCCTAGTTGGCATTCTTTGCAAAAGATGCTTACAAGCTTAGTATTTTTTGGCATATCTCTCGTAGGATACTTGGAACTGATCTTCATAAGGTTATCAAAGTTGATATGCCCCATTCTTTTATGTCATATCCAAATTTCATCTAATTGTCCCAAAAGACAACTTCTTGCTTTGATTTCAGTGAGATTGTACAAATTTCCTTCTACCCTACTTGCTTTTGCAACAATCTTTCCATTTTTTTTAATTCACATCTTTGAGTGTGGAATGTGAGATTGTAGTCTTTGTCACACATCTGACTTACACTCAAAAGGTTATGCTTTAGTCCTTCAACATATAGAACACAATTTTTCCTAGATCTTCCATCAATGCTTTTAGATGATTTTCCACAATCCTTGTAGTATTATTATCACCAAATTTAACTAAACCATAATTACACTTCTTCAAGCTGATGAATTTACTTTTATCTCCAGACATGTGACTGGAGCACCCATTGTCAATGACACGTGGATTTTCTTGAGCATGAAATACAATTTGAACAATCATTGTTTTTTCAGTCTTTTGATTTTTATTCTTCATTTTCCATTCATTTTTAGGTTCTTCCTTCTAACTAGCAGAAATATCCATATTCTCTTTCTTTTTTGTCTAGGATTTTTTTGAAAACCACTTCTATAAAACTTTTCGGTGTGCCCAAAATTGTTGCACTTATAACATATGATGTTGAAATCAACTAAAGGTGCAAAAAAAAAATTGCTTACATAATTACTCTTCCTTGTAAAATATTAAAATTGCTTACCTTCTACAATCTATTGCCTTATGACCAAATTGATTGCAAGTAAAATAGTAACCAAAAAAGGAATAATTGAACCTGTTATTATATGCTTGTCTTTCTATATTTGATTTTTTGAATCTCCTCTTTTGATGGACTTGAAAGAAAGCATATTCTTCCTTTCTAAGTTCTTTAGTCTTCTTGGGTTGATCAAAATTTGAGCTATCAAAGGTATTCCCATTAGCTTGATTTGCAATTATCTTCTTTGGAAGCTAATCTTCATCAAAACCAAGTCCAGTCTTGATGAAAGGTGACCTTTGGTTGTTTATGATCTCATCTAGAATTTCAACGCTTTTCTCATACTTCAATTTCTTGTCGAATTGATCCTTTTCCTTTTTAAATTCATCTCTCACGGATACAATTTATGCCTCAAGCCTTTCACAATCTATTCCCTTTGCCTTTAAATTTTCTAACAAGACATCTTCTATGCTCTTTGTTTCTTCTATTTGAATTTTCAGATCAATAATCATCTTTTCATATTCTTTAAGTTTCACATTCATTTTTTTTTCTCTTTCCTTTCTTCTTTCCGATCAATAATCATCTTTTTATATTCTTTAAGTTTCACATTCATTTTTTTATTCTCTTTCCTTTCTTCTTTCAGATCAATCAATATAGAGGGGTTATCCCTCTAAGTCTACTTCACATTCTTCTTCATCAAGATCTTGCATATCTTTTTCATCTTCTATTGCCATGAATATAACTTCTTCACTTTCTTCTTCCGAAGTATATTAATCATGTTCGGAGGAGCTACTATCCTCTTTTGAATAAAGTTATTCTTATGCTTGTGAAAATTCTTCTTTTTGTTTATGTACTAATCACTACTTTGAATTTCTCCAAAAGGACACATAAGAAAAGTGCCCTACTTTACCACAATTGAAGCATTTGACAAGTAACTTACCTTTATATTTTCTAGAATTTTTCTTCAACTTCCTCACAAAGTTGGCTTCCTCATCATCAAACACATCACTTGGATTAGATTCTTCACTCCTCTCTTTCTTGGTTGCTTTGAAAACAACTTCTTTCTTTGATGTCTTCTTATTTGCATTCCTCATTTCATAAGGAGTGGGAGATCCAAAAAAATCATCCATTATAAGGTTATTCAAATCTCTAGCTTCTTCAATAGCAAAAAAATGTACATCATACCTTTGAGAAAGGGATCTAAGTACCTTCTTGACAATTACTGGTTCGTTCAATTCTTCACCAATTCCTTTGATAGCACTGACAATTTCATCCACCCTGAGAAAATAGTCAGCAATATTTTCCTCTTCTTTCATCTTCAAGTTTTTAAAATTGCTTATGTGAGTTTGTAGCTTGGCTTGCTTAACCTTATTATCACCTTCATAAACACTATGATTTTTTTTCCAAATATCCTTAGAATATTTGCAATGCATTAGTTTAGTCCAGTCAAAATAACATTCTTAGCCTTAGCATTATACTCACATGCTTTCTCATCATCCTGATCTATTAGAGTTGCAAAAGTGTTATAGCCATCCACAATAGATTATCAAATATCAAATCATGTTGATGGTAGGTATGCTTCCATCCTTATACTCTAGAAGGCATAATTTGTCCCATCAAAATGTGGTGCCTTGTTTGAGTGAGATCCATCTTCACTTGCCATGTGTTCAAATCCAATATCTACCTCCAGTTGTTAAACTACACCAAGGAACCTTGCTCTGATACCAATTTTTGAACACACAAATATGTTGAGAGGGGGGTGAATTGGTATATCATTAAATTTTAACTTTAATCAATATATCAATAAACATTAAAGCATCATCAAGAGCAATGCAGTAATGAACACAGTCACATAAGAGAGCACTATATTTATGTGGAAACCCTAGAGGAATAAACCACAATGATAAAAGCTACTTGGATCTACTGCCCAAAGCTAGCCTCACAAAAATAATGAAGTCTTATAATGCTTTGTAGGCACCAACCTACTAGAGACACCAATCCCCAAAATATTTTATAGGCACCAACCTAAAGGAGACACCAATCTCCCAATCTGAGCACCAACACAGAGTGCAAAAGGCACCAACCTCAAAATACACTAAAATAGTTACAATGAAACTTACAGACAATTCTTTGTCAAAATGCTCACAAAATGAATTCACAATTCTACTTTGTTATTTGGATGGCTCTGTATGCACAATCTACTCTCCACATAAATTGATTCTACTCTACAAGATAAGACATGAAAACCACGAACAGTTCACACTACCATGTACAATCACAGTTTTGTAATGTTCACCACACCTTCAAAATTTTGAAATAATTCACTTAAATATTGACCTAGGGTGAAAGATAATATTACAATATTGGCTTAGAGAGAAAATCAGATCCATTGGTGAAGAAGTCAACCTATGAAATTTTCCATTATTGCTACCATGTCGACTTGTACAAATTCAAATTTTGAACCAGGAACTAACCATTGAGCATGTTTGAATTTGGAGCGTCAATCTTCCTTTTCGCGGGAAAAAATGAATGGGAGATATTCGATGGCTATATTTGAATACACTCATATGCCCACAGAATATCTCTAACCAATAGAATGCAACCATTGAAAAGTCTTGGATGTGTGTCACCAGTGTGCAACACCACAATTTCAACATTGTTAGAACGAGCCTAAAATATGCTTCCACGCTAATGTTACATTTTCCAATCTAACATCACTTTGGACACGTGGAAAAAAACTGCATCACCTCAAATTCAACATGGTCGAAGCGAACTCAAAATTCTCTATTGTGGTGACCGTTAATCTAATATATTTTTATGCTATTCATTGATCTACTGAACACACATCAACATAGTGCTTCACTACAAACTCCATATGATCTGAACAAGCTCAAAATGCACTCTTGTGCAACATCGACACTTGTTAGCTTTTTGCCCCATCGTAATTTCAACATGGTCGGAGTGGACTCAAAATGCACTCATGCACAATTGCAACACATGTCCCACCAACATCATCCTTTGCTTCTCGAAAGAATTAACTTTCGAATTCAGAAAAATATTTTGAATCAGATCAGATAGTGATTAGGAGTGATGAACAATGATGCAAAAGGGCTTAAGTAATAACTTAAGCAACCAAGAATAGTCGATAGCCAGTCGACCATGAATTAGAACATAAAGTGCACAATTGAGAAAATCACTTAGGGTTTAAATGAATTAAAGCTAAAACCCTTCCAAGTGCACAAACCTTAACCAGACATGATATTCAATCCAGTCCAAAGGAATCAAATGAAGACCAAACGAATCATCATAACATGCAAACATGAACAGATCATATCAAAGCAACAATCTTCATCTCAAATCACTTGACATCAATGACAACCATTTTCCCCTTTTGACATTAATGAAAAAACTTGCAACATTTTTTTAAAAGAAATTGTGTATATGCAGGTTTGGCTTTTTTCAACTATTTTAGAATAATTTAATTTTTTTGATCAATAATAGAGTTAATTTTATTGATTATTGAAGATAAAAATTACAGAGCTATCTCCAGAACAACTTCAGTTACAATTCCTTCCAGACCCCACCAATTCTTAAATTAACACCCATAGACCTACCCCCAATTCCTGTTGTAAATCCCTCCATGAATAGAAACAAAACTTTTTTTCAACTAGCAGACAAGAATAAAACCAAACACCCCTAGAACCTATTAACAAGTCTAGAATTTGAAGCTTTACTTGATCTTCCTTTAGTTTGAGAATGAAGGACCATTGCATATGATTTCTTCTTTTCCTTCTTTGCTTTCTTCCCTGTGACCATTTGCCACCGTCCTCCACCCTTGCAGCTTCCTTCTGCCATTCCAAAGATGTACCTCGGGAAATCCTCCAGGCTCCATTCCAACTACTAATTGTTTGTTGATCCTGATCACCAGCCTTCTGTTTTCTAGCATCCTTCTCTTGTGGACTCACCACACCTTTCTTTTCCCGACACTCTGGAGTTGCAACTCCATTTTTAAAGTTCATCTCCTTTTTCACTTCCGCTGAGAACAACTTTGACACTACTCTCAGCCAGAATCCCTTCCTATGATGAGGCCACCATATTATGTTGTTGATCCTCCCTTCTAGTCTCTTGCAATAGCGTCTTCCCTTCCTGAATCGGCTCCCCAATTGTTCAACCCTCCTCCTCAATGCCTTTCAGTTGAGAGCTCACTTGTTTCTCCACAGTGTAGTGTTGGGTGGTCGCATCTTTCCACCAAGAAGTTGATTTGTTGGTTCTATGTTTGGCACACTCAGTTTCCAAATGCCTCATTTGATAATAGATTTTGCGCCTAAAAGGTACCCCTTCATAATCCAGGGGTTGCACCCAACAACGCTTCAAAGATTTTAGTCGGATCTCCTTCGGATGCACCTTGGACACATTCGTTTCTACCAAAATTTGGGCATAAGTCGAATGCCGAAGATTTGAAGATCCCTCATCCACCATTAGGAAATTTCCTAATGATTTCCCTATAGCCTCCAAGCATGAATCAAACCAAAACTGAAGGGGGGGTTTGGGAGTCACACCCAAAGAGGAACCCTCTCAAAAACTTCAATGGTTGGGTTGAAATTTGAATGCCATGGCTTTAGCATCAAAATATGTTTTTCTTCCCAATCCCAGTGATAATCGCAGAGGATCTTGTTGTTTCTATCATGTTCTTTTTCAAAAACAAAAATAAAAAATCCTCTGACTATTGAATATATTTGCACGTACCCTTCCAAAAGAGGCTTCCAGTGATTAGAGATCCATTGGTGGAGATCAGTCAAACATGGCCAAAAACCCCTAAATCTCCCAATTAGGCCCAAACCAAAGAAGACTTTTTCATTTAATGCCACTTCTTGTTCCAACTCCCTAACAATATCCAAAGTAATTGATTCAGCAGAGGGGTGACTAGCAGAGTCCCTCTCGCCCCCCCCCTACGGATCTTTTGTTTGGGTGCTTGGCTGCCCAAGCACGCCCAACTTTTTTTTTCCTCTAATCCAAGATTTTTTGACTCCTTAAGTGCTCCTTCTCCCCCTGTAGTGGCGACACCCTGTAGCTGGCCACCAGTTTTAGAGGCAGAAACTTCACCGCATTCTGTTGACGGCTTCCCCATATCTCCCTTTTGGTCGTCCCAAGAAACATTACATTTGGTGCAGTCTCCGCCCATAGTGTCGACACCCTTCTTCCTCTATGGAGTCGTTCCCTGAGTGCTCAGCTCAGGAAAATCCCTAGCCGTAGCCGCGGAAAGCAGACGAACATTGGCGTCCATTTCTTGATAAAAAGACATTTTAGAATAAATATTATCAAATACTTTGCATTCACAAATTTTAAACAGAACTCATTACCATTTGTGTTGCACATACAATGCATCAATGGAGAATTTATAAACTTTGTACATTGTTGTTATAAGAATTCACACTCAGAAATAGCCTACATCAAATTAATTCCAAAGAAACAACAATAGTTATAAGCCTCAATGGTTGAATTAAATAGCAGAGTGAACAACTTTAAACATTTTACTTCTCACTTCAATTCCTAGACAATATTCAACTTTCCCTTTTAATTCCCAGACTGTACATCTTGGAGATGATTTGTGACCACTATAAGGATGGTATGGCTTTCACCAAAGTTTTGATTCCTTTAAATATATTCAAAGACCTAGTTTCACTATAATTTATTTGGCTTTCTCACCATGTCAGGCCTTTCTCATGGGATGGTGCATTCCTTATTTGTTGTGACTCCCAAAAAATTGATATATAGCTCCTTAAGAAGATCTACAATAGACATCTGAGTGGGGTGACACCTTAGATAGCAGCATTGACCATAATAGACTCCTCCAACTATCTGTTGGCCTCAAAATATTATTTTAATCTCCCTTAAGCCCATCCTATTACCACGCCAACCTCGATCAAGGCATGAGACAACCAAAAATTATACGGTGACAGTTCTATATAGTCTAATCCATCAAATAAACATTAACCAACTTGCTTAACAGGTATCACAAAAATAAGAATTCCCTCCACCTGAATTAAGCATATAGTGCAACTGAAGTTGAAATAAAATAATAACTAAAAAATATTTTCTTTTTTATTGAGATATTTCCGAGGGGGTCCCCTTTAGTTTAGAGAAAAGAAAATCTTCTTTTACTTTGTTATTTCTTCAAATTTGTCCAAAACTTGAACACAAAAATTTGACTTGGAACAAGACTGCACAAATTTCAATAATTCAATCATTGAATTCCAACTACGAAATATGAATGACTCTGCCTATACCAGCCAGGGTGGATAGTCTCACCACCGAAATTGATCTTTTCCAATAGGGTTTTCGTCCTCCAGAAGGTTGAGATGAACTTAGTTCAATCCCTAAACCACAAGGGTTTTACCAAAAAAATATGTAATAATGTGTATAATGCAAATAAGCTCACACAACTCCTTTTATAATATTTCTAGAAGCTTTTCGAAAAATATAATATAAAATCACTTTATAAATTAATAAACCTTATTACTCCAAAAAGTGATTTATTTTATTATTTAAACATTTCCAATGCTTAAATTCACTTTATCAGCATCCAACATTTAAAACTTTCAATTCTCATTCCAACGAGCTATTATACTAAAGTGCCCATTAAATTATTTTAATAAAATTAGCAACCTTAGTAGAAATTATTAAATTAAAGCCATAATTACACTTGAGTTATGAAAACCGTCGAAAAACATCATAATCAAAATCTAACTACACTAGAGTGATATCAATGATGAATAATGAAAATTGGGTTTGATAGGGTGACTTACTATAAATAGATGCTCTCTCCAAGAATCTCGAAGAACACACCAAAAACTAAAATTTACTTTGGAAAGTGGCTTAAGTATCCTCAAGACTAATTGAGCTCATTGGAAACATCAAATAATCCCTCTAACAAGACTGGCACTCGTTGAGAAGGTCAAAGCCAACTATAATGCTAGAGAAGCCAAAATTTGGGACATTACATGATCCACCAAGATAGTTGCTCTAGGAGAACATGATCACCTATCAAGTCAAAAATCTCCTCAATGATATCTCTAGACAACACCTTATCAAATAAAAAAGGTAAGATTTTTTTTAGATTTTGTGAATTCAACCTTTCATCAACTCTCTTGGTAATGGTGAATCTCCTAGTATAAACGGGCTCTTAGTTGAATTCTATAATGATGATATTGAATGGATAGGAACAAAACTATTTGAGGTATAAACTTAGGATTTCTGAAGCAATTCTTTGGGTGGGAACATAAACAAAGGTATAATCAAACCAATTCCAAAGGAGAGAGATAAATCCCTAATAAAAAACTAGAGGCCTATTACTTTATTGAATGTCTCTTACAAGATTTTGGCAAAAACCCTAGTTGTTAGATTATCAAGACTATCTAAGCAGGTGGTTTAAGTTACTCAAACCAGATTCATTAAGGGTAGATATATACTAGAAATTTTGATTACTAGTTGGGAGGGTGTGCATTTGGCTAAATTTAATAATCATAATGTTGAAATGATTCTTCTGGGTTTTGAAAAAGCCTATGATGGGATTGAATGGTCATTTGTTATTAACATTTTGGAAGCTTTTGGTTTCCCCCCAAAATTTGTAATGGATCAAAATATTGTTCAAGGATTCTTCTACTCAAATTGATGTTAACGGTGAACTCATTGAGCCTATTATATTCTAGAGATCCATAAGACAAGGATGCCCTATTGTACCTATCTTGTTTGTAATAGTGGTTGATGCTCTATATTATGTATTGAGAACCTCTTTGGTCTCCCTTCTTGTGTATGACACTCAATTACCCAATGAAACCCAATTGTTAAATGTTCAATTTACAGATGATACTACCTTATTTATTGAAATGTCTGAGAATTTTTGATAATTTTGTGAAGAGACTAGACATCTTTTGTGCAGACTCTAAGTCTAAAATCTCCATTGATAAGTCAATTGTCCTTAGTTGGGATCAAAACCCACCATATTGGTTTGTGGGGAAAAGGTGGCAATAGGTTGGACCTAATAAGTTGGTTAGATATATAGGTATATTGTTAGTTGTATCTCCATCATTGAAAGATATGTGGGAATTGTTGTATTTGAAAATTCGAAAGGAAGCATATAAATGGAAAACTCATCCGCTCTCATTGGCTAGAAGAATCCAAGTTGTTCAAAAGGTCGTTGCCTCACATTTTGTGTACTTCTCTTCTACTTGGCTTTTTGCTTACTGTCATTTCAAAAAACTACTGAAGATCCTAAGAAATTTCTTATGGTTGGATGGTAAAGGAGTAAAGAAACAACATGCAGTCAAGTGGTCTTGGTGTTGCTTACCAAAAAAAATGGGAGGGTTGGGATTGAAAGACCTAAAAATTCAAGGTATGGCTCTTGCTGCTAAATGGATTATAAAGGCATATGAAGGGGAAGAACCTTGGAAAGTATTGTAAGAGAGTATGGTGGTGAAGAGGACGATGAGTACGACATTCCTTCACTAAGTGTTGGATCATGTATTTGCAATGTTTGCAAGTCGTGGTTTCGAGTGGAGGTGCAGAGCCAACAAAGGGTTTTTATCAAAAATTGTTGTTGTTAGACCGCAAGTAAGGTTTACTAAAAGGTGGTGATGCTCAAGGGGAAGCCTCATTATCAACATCAATCTTGTGCCCACCTAGTGGGGTGCCACCATGGAGGTGTGGGTAGCCGCCATGCCCAAGCTGCACCCATGGTTGTAGGAGCTATGCCTCAAGTGCATAGTCATGAAATTTGAGGTAATAGGAAGTAATCTAAACTGTGTAATCCATGATCTTAATTTGTGCCTTGTGTGTACTGTAGACACACTATGCTTTGAAGCGCATATAGAAAGAGTGTTATGACTTATGCTATTGTTTGTAATCTATGGGAGTGGGTCCTTGCAATTTGTTTAACTCAAAGAACTGGTGAGTTCACTTGGTTTTTATAGAGCTGGCATAGACAGGTGAGAGGTGAGCAAAATTAATGCAGCAAAATCAGTAAAACCACAACACAAAAGAAATTCAATCTAAACCAAATATCAAACAATCTTTCTAACATTAGAACTTAAATTTTAGCACTGAAAATTCAATTACAAATTGCATATTCTAATCCCTAATTCTACTCTCACCACTTTCAAAAAGTACCTACACAATGTTAAAAATTTACAGGCCACAATAAGGCACTCTATCAAATTATCAATGACTGCTCCTCAGAATTCACAAGTTCTCTCTACACCAATTTCTTCTCTTGAAGCCGTAAGGTGGACTCTTAATTTGTCTAAAATGTAGTTTAAAATAATAATTTCTATGCTTATAGAAAATTAGTGATACACTCAACATTTGCACCCAAGTATTCTCAAACTTAATACAGATGCTGTCCTGTGAGTTTTTTCATCTTATATCTGTACAAATATCTTATCATCTATAATGGCCAAATTATTCACTACATCCTTCTTCGCCTTCGTTGTCACAATCATATCTATATCTTTTCTTTGTTTTTGTTCTTACAATCACATATGTATATTCTTTAATGCTACTACTATTTCAAATTTCTTATTTCATCCCCTGTAAATTCTTCAGCATCCTCAAACTAGTATGTTTCATCTCCAATCATGATTTTTATTATTCGAGGGCTTGGTGCTCACTAGCAGCAAGCACTTCAGCACCGATGACCTTGCAGTTGTTGCTGCTCACAACATGTAGATTTCACAATAATTTATAGCATCAGATACATAAGTTTAGATTTCACAAGAATTTATAAAATTTGATATAGATATTTATTAGAATCAAATAAAATCAGATATCTAAATTTCATATGAATTTTACAGATATAGGATTTGTGAAGATTTGCGAAGATTTGATGTCGAATAAAAGAGTATACGTGAGATTTTAAATATAAAAAATTGTGGCTGTTAACTATTTATCGGTACGAATTGTTGGCTACGTGTGAAGCCAAGTCAGAGAAGTAACGGCTGGAGTTACTGTTCCTTGTAACCGCTACCTATGTTTGGTAAAACAGCAGTATCTTTATGTATCCGCAGTCTTTTCCACTGTGCATGCCATGCGACTGGTATCTTCTTTGTAAGAAGGATTGTATTGGCTTTTTATTGTGGCTGCCATTGCTGGCTGTATGTAAGGTGCTAAAACAGAGTTAAATAAAATAGAGATTCCCCTGTTGAGACTGGTAGTCATTTGACGAACCACTATAAAATTTATGTGTTCTCATCTGTGGGTTCTTCTTCATTTATTTTATTATCTGAAATCCTTCCTTTCATTTTTCTGCTGTTATTTAAAATCAAAACGAATTCCCAGTTTTCATTTTTAAAATCAAATAAAATCAGATATGCAGATTTCATATGATTTTTTCATTTTTACAGCTGTAAGATTTGTGAGATTTGTGACGATTTGATGTGGAATAAAATAGTAGTGAGAAAAATTATATCGGCTAATAAATTCTGACGACTTAAAACAATTTACAACATTCCAAAGGTTTCCGGTAATTTTTTTACCGCATGACACAAATTTCCAGTAAACTGGTAAAATGCAAATGGTTTCCCGGCAAATGGTTTAACCGCTAATTATTAGTTCATAAAGGATCGAAGAGGTATATCTACCATCCAAACCCATAAGATATTACAGGGTTTACCATTTAAGACCTAATAAACATGTGCTGCTATAGAGTGTCCCCATCACATGCACTCTAAAATGCTGGGAAGGACACCAATGGAAATCATAGTAGCATTATACTTCCACAACATCATGGCAAACTGAGTGTGTAAATGGAAATCACTTACACAGGTTTAAAATGGGAAAATCACAGCAAATTAAAGACACTAAGACTTGAGTACATATTGTCATGGACTCATTACTCATCCAAATTGAAATTATAAAATTCAAATATCCTCTTTAAGGCAGCCATGACTAGATATGTGAAGTTGACATCGACACCCCTGCATCTGCAACCATTTGCTCCAAACCAGCATTAAAACAGTCTGGTTTTATGTCTACGATCACCTAGGAAAGTCTGAAAAATTGATTACCTGCTGCTTGAAAGTGAAAAAATGACAAAAAAAGTAACTTTGTGGGGTTTATAAGAAAAAAAAGTTAAAACCCACCACAATTTTGAAAAACTCGACAGCTTTTTCGATAAACCGCATGCTAAACACATGTTTTTCAAATTTTCTCTGTTTTTTGACAGTTTGAACCAGTTTTGACTGGCATTGACCCATTTATTGAATAGCCTGCACAAAATATTCTGACCAGCATAGGAAAGGTGGCAGGTGCCAGTACCCACAATTAACTACAGTTTTCCCCAGGGTTTGCTACCACGATGGAAATGTCCTTATAAGCCTCTTAAATTTGATGAGGGCAAGAGTCTGATTCACTAGCCAATAGTATTGAGGCTCATACCAATAGAATCAAGCAAAGAATGTAGACTGAGAATTATTTTTGTCAAAGCTTGATTGATCTGTGTATAGCCAATGAGCCCTAAATGTTGTATACGATGATTTATAAACTCTCTCTAAATCCAAGAATGCAATCACCATAGGACTAGCAGAATGGACCTTCGTGTATAAGGAATCCTGGAATAATTTGGAATTAGATATTCCCCTATATGTTTAAGATCTTTCAATTGGGAATAGACTAAAGATGGTGTGAACTGGATAAGAACGTTGGCCAGGAAAATCTTGTGGAACTCAGAAGCCCTCAAGAAAATTAAATACAACAAGTTCTCCAGATGATGCACTGACCCAAAACTAGTAAACACTAATAGTAGGTCATACATTATGAAGAGAACCAGCTCACAAACCTTCCAATGTTCAACTGGAAGGTAAAATGCACCTAGAACCCTTGAGAAAATAGCATTAAATAAAATTGAAATCCAAAAGAAGAGATGTACTTAGAAAATCATGCCAATAGACATATTTGCCACAAATATAAGGTATCCAGTGACCCTAATTTGCACCAGTTGTCCATTATCAACAACGTCAAATAACTTTTAACCTAATAGGCAAGTCATGTAGCATAGGATCAGAAAAGGATGTAACTAATAATGTTATATAAGTTTATGGAGCCTCAAGAAACAATTTTGGTCATGGATAATAGTTTTTGAAAAAAAGTGCATTGTTGCAGGCACCTCATGTGTGGAAAATAAGGTTGGTTGAGTTCAAAAAAGTTGCAATTTTTAAGCTTATTTTCAAATATTCCAAAGTTCCTGAGGAGTGCAAAAACACATCATCCTTCTTCCAAAAACGCATGGGTATGCTAATTTTACTTCTCCCTCAACAATATACAAAATAGAATGCAAGTACCTGACAAAGATGGCAAGGAACTTCCTCAATTTGGGAGAGTTCCCTTTTCCACAAGAAAGAAAGAAATTTTATATATAATTCTACAGGAAGTTTGTCCAACAGTATCAGTTCTAGACCGCCGAGTTATAGCTTCTTTTGCTGAAGAGACTGACAATATGTTCAGCTGAAACACAATATTTATCAGCTGTGTTTCCTTCTTGGAAAAGATCATCTTATTTAAAACCATTGAGATTGTAGCTTATCAATCCAGTTGCTAAAGGTTATTGTAGTACTGGATATTTGTCAAAGCACATCCTTCTCATAAAACAGGAGGTAAGCTTCACTTTGAAGAACCTCTGAAAAGGATAATTTACGCACAAACGAGTCACTAATACAATACCATACACTTTGGCTCGGATCATCTTCATCATTCACCTCTTGTATTTTCTCATCCCTAGGACCCCTGACATAAGCAACATAATGCCCACCTCTCATAGACCCAGAGTGCTCAACAACTCCTATTAGATGGTAAATACAACTTTCTTTATCTGGACACCTGCAATTACAAAGTTTTATTTGGTTAGATGCTATCTGACAATGAAATAATCAAAATCGTAACATAAGCAACCATGGTGTTCATCATTTCATTATTGTAAGTTTGTAACCTTGCTTCTATATCAGTGTGAAAAATGTATACATTTTATGTAAGTGTGCATTGCAACCATACCACCTTCAAACTACTCAATGAGCTTTCTCATTTCAAGGACAAAGGAAATGCAGGAAAAAGAAAATCCGTCCACTTCCAACATTTATTTTATAGGTGTATAATTAATATTAAGTAGGTATCAACAACACCAACGAAGATATGCTTCACATTACAAAAAAGTACCAGCAGTTGCATTTATGGCTCCATATCAGAAAGGAATTGAACAATTAAAATTTATGCATTTGGATTTTCACTCCTCAGACTATGTTAACTTCACATACCAGCTGGTATAAACCATAATAGATAATTGTTACAAGCACGTCTTTCAAGAATAAGATTTTTCATATTATTTTTTCTCTTTTGAATTATAAATATCAATTGTTCTGGACTAGGTTGTCTTAGTGCTACCCATTTGGGATGGTTAACAACTTTCAAACAACGGAAGGCCAATGAAGAAGGCAATAGTATGTTAATCATTGAGGTATACAATTAATCAAACCTCTCAATCAATGGTTTTATCCTTTCATTAAGACTTATTTATTGCTATTCAGGTATATTGCATGTTACCTTGCATCCGAGGCCTTTATAATGCTTCATTTTAGGCATTAAAATGAGTTTATAAATAGTATCATAGAAGATAATATTGAGTCGTCAATGCAACTTGTAATCATGGGATCATCCATTCAAATTAAATACTACATCATTGTGAAAAGATGCAGAATTTTTTTAGTAATGCAACTTTTCCTTCAATAGGTCATTTTTTAAAATAACTTCTGTAGAGTCCGAGATTACTTTGAATAAAATGAGAAATAAATTTGAATGATAATTATGACAGTCATCAATATAACTTGTATTCATGGGAATCTGGGATCATCCATTCAAATTAAATGCTATATCATTGTGAAAAGAAATTTGCTAGCAATGCAACTTTTCCTTTAATAGGTAATTTTTTAAAATAACTCCTGTAGAGTCCGAGACTATTTTGAAGAAAATGAGAAATAAATTCGAATGATTAATTGTGACTCTTTACATATGACAACTGATGAATAAAGCAAATATATTTGACTGATTCCCAATGTTCTAGTGCCAATGGACTGGTAAACAAATACAGATTCAGAACCAAAATACAAACCTGACATTTGAGATTGAACAGTTCTGTCCAATCATTGCAAATCAGAAATCCACAAAGTGTAGAAATAAAAGAGCAAAAGTTGGCACATAGTAGTCACTGGCTATAAACAAACTGTGTAATATCTGCTTTGAGCCCCTTGAATATGTGTATGTCATGTAAATATATGTGAACATTGTGAAGGGTGAACTTTGCATTAAGCACATGTACATGGAAGTTAAAAGTTAAAACTATATGGTTCTAACTTCTTCAAGTCAATGGTATATATGGTGATGCAAGAGCATCCCTGGTGGAAGAACTTCATCTTGAATGTTCACAGGTCATGTTGTGGTCTAGCAGCATGGAGATTATGTTAAGATCTAAAGACAGAAACTATGTCGAGGTTCTGCAAAGGAGACATCTTCTTGAGTCCTCACAGGGACCATATTTTAAAAGATCATTTACGTTCCCATGACAGAGAAACCATTTTGGGTTTCTGCAACACAGAGATTTATTCAGGTTCTAAAATGAGTGCACCTTACTCAGATCTTGCAGGCACAAAGAGCATGACAAGACACCAATTTCTTCCTATCACAGGTTTTACAGCTTATTAATTGTGTAAGTATTAGAGCTTACATTTGTCATGGTGTTACCATGACATGTAAAAGCATTCCTGAATCAAATGTTTCAGCTCAGAGCCAATCTTCTTGTAAAGATAAGGAAGTGAAGCGATTCATCATTAGAATCATTTCATACTCCCTTTGTTCTGTAACCTCCAATTTTCTTTTAAAAGAAGAAATTGTGTTTTTAGTGATCTTTTAGCCAAATTGACCTTCTACAAAAATCATTTAGATATCAAAAAATTAATATTCTATTCAATGTTACTAGTTTTGTGTCCACAATGAATTGTAGTGCACTCTTAAGAAAAAGGCAGTTGACTGCTGCTTTTGTTGACGTTATTTGCAGCTTCGGTCTGCACTTCCCAAGAAAGACAATTTAAATATAACCAAGAGCCGACCCTTTAAGTTCGCATTCTCCTTGTATCAACCTTGAGCCGACTTCATGTTATTTTAATTGTTTATCATTTATTGTATTTTTCTTAAAGAGGCCGACCTAAGTCAAGAGGCGCCTATGATGTATAAGTACAAGGTCATTATCCTTGCTAAAGGTAATTCGAATCATCAAGAAAGTTCGCTATTATCATCAAGAGCAGAAATTCGCATATATCAGGGAGAACAGAAATCAAGTTCATTCATCATAATTCGTATTCCTAGAAGAAGTTAATACTTGAGCAGCAGATCATCATTTCTGTAGCAGCAGACCGATATCAAGGAAGAACAGATTCATTTGTATCTGAGCATTACGGAAAAGTGGGAAATCATTGTGACTCTCTATTAGCCATTGTTGGGCTGTGTTGTAAGCAGATTTCTGTCACTGTGTTATCATATATAAGAGAATCATTTGCTGGGTTTTTTCTCCCTCGAGTAGGAGGGTTTTCCCAGGGTATCTTGTCGTGTTCATTGTCTTATGTGTTGCAATTCTATTGAGTAATTTATTATCTAATCTGATCTAAGAAACTCTAACAGCTTTTACAACCTAAACTTTTTCAGCATTACAGAATATGCGTGCCCAAAAGATGAACCTCAAATGCATGTTTGTTTCATCAAATTGGACCGAGTGATCATTTTCCAATCAATCGGATGGCATTGACATTGCACAATGCACATCTTATGTTTGATTATGCATTTTGGATGGATGCACAAGAGATTGTGCGAATTTCAGAGTCTTTTGGTCAAAGTACTAAGGTTGGTTGATGGAGAAAAATCCCTCATGGGTTATTTTTATTAGGCCATGGATAGGGCAGAAGAGGCAAACGAGTCCAAAATGCAGAATGATGCTAGAAGATTCAAGCCAGTTCCAGTGTTCATCAATACTAGATGGGATCACCAAATGCATTGTCACATCTATGTCGCAGGTTGCTTCTTGAATTCCTATAGGACCTACCTTCTATATCCATCATTCAAGAAGGACAAAGAGGTGAGTGTAGGGTTGTTTAAATGCATTTCTACATTCTTCCCCGAAGCAGAGGAAAGATGAGCAACCATGGTGGAGTTGCTACTGTACAAGCAAGCAAAGAGTTTCTTCTCCAACCTATGTAGTGGAATCAAAGAAGGTAGTAACACCAACTATTAATTATAAATTAATAATTTAGAATCTGATTTATTATACAAATAGAATTCGTTCACTTGTCTTTATTAATAATTTTGGTTTTGCAACTAATCGAATGTCAGTGCAATGGTGGGAGTACTTTGGACATGAGGCTAAATCACTTTGATGGATGGCAATATGAATTCTAACCCAGCCATACAATTCTTCTACTTTGAGTGTTCTTGGAGTGTATTTGAGCATATACACTCAAAGAAACAAAATCAATTGAGCCAACAATGGATGAATGATTTGGTTTTCATCCACCACAACCTGCATCTTCACTTGAAGAAAATTCAAGGCTAGAAACTTTTCAATCATAACTTTCAATAATTTTCTATTGTGCAACATAAACTGGTAGGTTGAGAACTTACGCATTCATCATTGCTAACCTCAATTAGTGTTGGAGATGATCAACCAGTTGATCTAGATGAGATTGATCCTAATTCCAAATGAAACATGGCCGAGGGCAAGCTTTACGATATCCTAAATGAAATTTTGGATGATCAGGACATGCTCACTTGGACCAGATGGCTGCAACTACAGGGGCATCAACTTCTATTTCACATATCCAGTCATGGCTGCCTTAAAGCATATTTGACATTTTTAATTTTCTGTTCAACAATTTTGTTTTGTATGACAGTCAGCCTATGAGTACTAACTCTGACAATATGTACTCTAAGACTAAAATTGATACTAAATGAGAAATCAAAAGCAATTGACAACATTGAATTTTTATTTGTCTTCTAATTTAAGTTTGGACTTTGTTTCTCTTTCTATGCACTTTGTTTGGCATGAATTAACATTTGCAGTTTTTTTATGAGTATTTTACTCTTTTAACTTGTCATGTTTTTTCCATTTTAAACACATGTAATTGAATTTCATTTACACTTTTGGTATGCTATTATATTGCCATGTAAGCATAATGTGCCTACAGGCCACACATCATTATCAAGAAGACGGGTGATAATGTATTTGAGCTCAACTTGCCACCCCATCTCTAGTTACATCCAGTGTTACAATGTAGAATTGCTTTAATGATATTTCCAACACTATTTGACACATCAAATGATGCTGAGCAACTGCAAAGCACAGAATTTAACCCTAACACTTCCATTCCAGTTCCTACTGATCAGATTATCGACACATTAGTCAAATAGATGAAGTATCAACAAACCCCACTATCAGATGGTGAAGATGGGGCAGTTTCTGCATCACAGAACATGGCTCAAGAAGCAAATTCAGCATTTGTTTCCTCATCTAGTGCAAAAACTAAAAACAATGGAGCCTCATGCTTCCTAAGGAGGGATGAATGACTTCGAGAACATCTTGGGTCATCTTAGTAGAAGAACCGGATAGGAATTGGGTCCTTGACAAATGCAGGTACCTGAACAAATAACTCCAACAACATTTATTGTTTTCTAATAATTTTGCCATTATCCAACTGCCCATTTCAACTTCCAAGGGCAAGAATCACTACCAAGCATTGCAACTCTTCAATTCTCCCCAAGAAACCTAATTTATTATTTTTGTAATTGCTCTAATTTTTTTAAGTTAAATAGTTGTTGAATTTGAAACATGCAAGCAGAGTAGGTCATACTACTCCTCTCTCTTACAGAATTTTTCCATTTTGTATAAGCTCTAGAAATCATTTTGTTCAGCTATTCCGTAATTGGCAACTCTATATTGCTTGATTTTGTTTAATTTTTTCTTATAGTACATTAAGTTCCTCAACTAGCATATTGTTCCCTGACTCTCAGTTTAATTCTGATGAATACAGCAAGAGGATCTATAAGAAATTTAAATCAATTGCAAGTGATTTTTATGAAAAAGTAAGCAGGTCAAGCCTCCAATTTGAAAGCAATTCTTGCTTCTTTACAAGCAAATAAAACTTAAATTTATAAGGTAGCCATAATAATTATTTAGTGTGTGATAACACCTTCCTTGTGTTTACCTCGCGGAAAGTTTATATCAACGTACAACGTACATAGGAAGTAAACGGAACTATCTGTAACACGTAACACAAAATCATGAAGTATGCTAGAATCATAAGACGTTTGTATTCATTTCCAGTAAATATCACCATGTACAATCACAAAGTATCTTCTGTACTATCCATCATGGAATCATAATCATAATGACAATAGTAGTGTCCCCTCCCGACTACAAAACTGAGTACATATAACGTTCGGCGGTTGGTTGAGCAACCAACCGTCGCGACGTTCCATAACACCCCGCTACAACTAATCGGGACTTAATTACCCGAATGTACATGCCAATAATTATTCTTACTAAGACTATAGTTTATTGAAATATAATAACTTGGCCGACTACGGCCGAATACACCTTGCATGGTTAAAAATTAGATTGCATCTTGCCTATTTAAGTGAATTCATGTTATCTTCATGTTCTGATCGGAGTGGGGTAGCATAGTGTTACTAAACTATTAATAGGCAAAGATTTTAAATCCGTCTTATGCTTTGCATGTTAAAAATGTGTGTTGTCACATTTGACTTCCAAGAAGAGGCAACGCTCTTGAGCAGAGATTGTATAACATTTTTTTTAATTGAACCCGCCCTCCACCCCCATGCAAGAAAGAACACAAATAGTAAGAAAGGACATCTAACATCATGTTGATTATATGAAAGGGAAAAGATTGTTAGATCATAATCATCTAAACTATTGCAGCAGCATGCATGGGTTAAGAAATAGGACTAGTCGAAGGGGCTCTAGACCATGACCACCCTCTAGACTATTGCAATGGCATGCATGGGTTCAAAATTAAGATTAGTCGAAGGGGGACTATGCTCTGCCCCTTGTGACAATGAAAACCAACCAAGAATGATCCACATTACTCTTCTTGGAACCTACAGCCAGATGCTTTTACAAAGATACTCAAAGATGTGATTCGTATCAGAGTTTTGTTGGGGGACTGCAGAAAATGTAGTGCTTAAGGAATCTTGCTGAAAGTTGCCTAATTTACAAGAATACCAAAATGATTATATTTGATTCCTAAGAAAGAATTCTGAGAGAATTATATGCCACAAGTTGATGAAATGCAAGGAGCACATGGGACATGGAGCAAGATGAAGAATGCCACCATAAAGAGAGTTGAAATGGCAAGACATGCAAATATACAAGTAAAAATATGATGTTGAAAGCGAAGAGAGCTCCTCCTGCAGCAGATTCAAAAAAAAGGAATCTGACTAGTTTTAATGACTTATATCAGGCCACCAAAGTCTGGATTAATATAGAAGCTTTGACGGAGTGTCCTTTGAAAATTCCCCAAGATGGGACTGTGAACTACTTTACTTCAGCCTAGAAATTCAGGTGTTTCCACTTCTCATTAAATTTGTGGAGATGCGCCACCAGCAAAGTACATTGGCAGTTCAAAAGAGATTGAAAATAAGGTGCTGCACTAGCCAAATGAAAGAGAGAAGCACAGTAAAAGATTGTGGTGCTATGCGAGATGAGAACAAATGTGAGGATGAGAAGTAACAGTGGCACCACTAGCACACCAGCAATGCATAGAGGCAAAAAAAATTCTAAGTATTTTAAGAACTACCCAATCATTCATGTTCCTGTATTCACTTATCTGGCCCATTGATCTTAATTGGAGGATGTACTTACTCTTGTAGGATTCAGGAAGGAGGGAAACAAAAATAAATAATGAGAATAATAAGAATTTTGCAATAAAAATAATTTCAATGATTTATCAAACTGAAGAAAACACAAATGCTGTGGAGAACACTATGAGTTTAGCATAGTTAGAAAATTAAAAGTGTATTTTTTACATTGATTACAATATCACATTCAATTTTGCCAAGAAATTTTGGGCTTTGAGGTGCTCTGCAAAAATGAGTGAAGATGGCCTAGATTTAGCATCTAGAGTGTGAGATAGCAAGAAGCATTAAGTTACTTGTAGACTTGAATCCAAGACATAACCATGTAGGACCTTTACGAAACAATTGCTTCTCCTTCTGAATTGATGGACAAGAGCTCAGCAAGAGAAAAGGGAGATACAGTAATATGGGAAGGTAGGTCACTTGCAATCATGGGAGAAAGTTCAAGTATTTTTTGGTTGTATGACATAAATGCTGGAGAGATGTATCAGCTCTCACATCAGGCAAAGACTGTAGAATTTTAGAAATAAAAAGACTTTTATATGCAAGATAGTCTTCACTTTAAGTTGGGAATGCTTTGTGCTCCAAAGGATGTAAGAGTTCAACTACTGACAAGGGCTCATGCTTCAAAAGTTAATGATCACTTTGGTGTAACAAAGACATTGTAACATTTGCAAAGGTACGTATTTTGACCAAAACTGCAAGATGACGTGTAATATCCCTTTGCAGGCATGATCAATTGGCAGAGACCCTTAACCTATTTTAATTCCCATAGGCTAATTGGGGTGTAGTAAAGGAATAATTAATTAATTAATTAAGTTATCTAAAGTCGCTCATTTTATGAGCAACTTATATTTAATTAATTATTTTATTAATTTTGGATAGTTTATTAAAAAAGTGACTTTTTGGGGCCCAAATGTAAAGTTAACTTAAAAAGACATATTAAAAGTTATTTTGAGAGGGAAATGAAATATAATCTTTCAAATATTAAAGAAGTATAAAAAAAAGAGCTTGCAAAAGAAAATTCATTCTTGGCATTTTATTTTCAAAACCCCAACTTTGGAGATTGAGCCATTGTTCATCTTTCCTACCCTATGACAAAAACCTTAAAGCAAAGATTGGTTTCAAGAATGTAAACCCTCCTAGCCAATTTGTGAGTGAATTCATCCAGGATTCACAAGTGTGTTGAATGTTAGAAATTTTTTAAAGAATTGAAACTTGACAGATAAATACCTATATATTTCATTTCCAAGTTGCAGCTGATTTAAATATTTGAATAGCAAATTATCTATGAAATGTGGAAGTGAAGATAATATTTATATTGCTGATCACATCATCAAAAAAGGCAAACTGTACAATTTTATTTGGCATAGACAGCAGACTTCTAGTGAGAATGGCAGCCATTAACTATGTCATACCAGTATGAATTTTGTTGCAGTAGGGTGAGAATGACTTTAAATTTCATCTACAATAGTAGTTCATCGGTTTCAGATCAATACACTAGCCATTCTACAACATAAGGCAGTGTTTGTATCATCTTTTTTCTCTAGCAAGCATTCTGGGTACTATTTTATCTAGTATTCAATTTACATGACAATTTTTTGATGGAATGTTTCTTTATCAATTGTTGGCCAAAAGTTAAAAATAGTAGTTGTTGTACTTTGCCTTGTAAATTGGTCACAGCATATATATATATGAAAGTAAATCAACACTTAATGTATGAGATATCAACAATGGCATATGCTTGCAAACTATTCGTTAAAATGCCTATGTATTGTTCAATGCATGCCAATTGTTTGTAAACCTTCTTATGATTATGAAAGATAGTTGCAGCTGTTCCTAAGCACAAAACTCAAGAAATTGAATGGTTTAATATCTGCCAACTATTTGATAAACTGTCTCTAAGTGGGAAATCAATAAATTTGCAAGTTGGTTGAAATATTTTGGTATGGACATTACATGATGTTGCTAAATTTGTAAAACAATACATGTTATATAGCACAAGTGGGCCAAGTAATAAAAATTTAAGGTTGTATATGTCACTACTAGTTCCTAGTAAACTATAGGAAAAAATTACCATGGAATTTTTTATTGGTGCAAGGGCAGCAGGAGAGTTCCCGTGTCAAAGAAGGGCATGGTTATTTGTTTGTCACTGTATAACCAATTTAGAAAGATGTGTATAATCATTCCATGCAAAAAAAGTCAAAAGGGCTATGAAGAAACTGATTTTTTCCACTAATATTTCAGCTCACTTCAGGTTGACTAGTTCTATCATCTAAAGTAGAAATGAAAGATTCTTGATCATATTTTGTATTACTTCACTACAGAGTGTGGATATAAGGTCAAAGAGATCAACCATTTTTTGCTCACAAACAAATGGTGAAACTAAGTAGTCAATACTCCATAGGACTGGCCATCAGTGCAGCCCTTGAAAGGGTACAATAGGAAGCTTTATTAAACATGGCTTAAAGATTTGGCATGTTTTCAGCACAGATATAATAGGTCAGTCCATACTGCTATTAGTAAGTCTCTTTTTGAATCATGTTTTGGTTACTTGCCTCTGAATTTATTTGATGTTGGGACAGACAACGAGGAAGTGAGAAGGATTTGATTCAGAAATGCAAAGGGCCGACCAACTCATGACAAGGCAAATTTATCTTCAAGCACAAAAGAAGTTGAAGGATTCTCCAGCTTAAAAAAAAGGCATCACCAGCATAGAAATGAACTGAACACAAGTTTCAAGGCTTTTACTTAAGCAAAGAAAGACTCCAAAGCCAAACTAAGTATAGGATTTATGTTAAACATAATGTCAGACGTTGTACACAGGTATTTATTGCTTACATTAATAACATAATAACACCACATTAGTTATGTCTAACAAGTAACTTACAATAAAATTACAATTACCAAATAATGTCCTTGTTTAATAATAAATACAAACCACACTCTCTGAAGTGTGTGCCATCCAATTCTCTCAAACTCCATGCGTTCATTCTTCCAACATTTGGTGTCAAAGCAAGGAATCCCTTGGAGAGAGTATGGTGATCATGAAGAAGGTCAAAGGGAGAAGAAAGGAGAATTGCTGTAGTCAAATCGCTGCTATCTGCTGTGTGGCAAATTGCCATCAAAAGGAGAGGAAATTGCTTAAATCAACTGCTGTCTATTGGAGCAGGCTGACTGAAGAAGATAAACTGTTGTTCGTTGCAAAGGGCCAAGCCAAAAAGGGGCAAAAAAGATTGTCATTTAAAAGGGCCCAACTGCTGTCAAATTTCTGTTTAAAGGCTGACTGAAAAAGGTAAACTGTTGTCTGTTGCATAGGGATGACTGAAAAGGGATTGACAGATTGTCATTTAAAAGGGCCAGCCTGCTGTCAAATTAGGCCAACTGCAATTAAATTAATGAAATAAAACAGAACTGTGCAAGGCCGACCTGAAAGAGAGCAAAAGGGTTACTGGAATTTTCGATCTGCTGAAGGTTTTTAGGCTGACCTGCAGTTAAGGCGGACCTACTAATAGGAAGCCAACTTAATATTTGTAAGGCCAGCTGGGTCTGTCAAAAAAAAAGCAACTGTGTTCTATTGAAAAATGAAAACCCTGGTTGATGGCGCTGCAAGGCTGACTATTGGGAAAGGAAATCAACTAGTATCTGTTTTGGTGATGTCACTCCTAAGGTTGACAGTGCTGTTAAAAGACTGCTGTTTCAGGGCTGACTGTTTTCTGCCAAAGGGCAATTGAAGAAGAAGGTGATTGCTGTCAAGGATCTGTTGTAAAGGGACTAATATCAAGAAGTGTTTTTCACAAGTGCATACCTGAGTATTAATTTCACACATTAATACATCTCTAATGTCACAGTTAATTTCATACATTTTGTAGCATGACAAATATGTACATCTCAATCTTTGGTATTTTGTAGCATGAGTGATGGAGGACAACAAAAGTATTTTGTAGCATGAGAGATATGAGCATCTCAATTTTCAATATTTTGTAGCATGAGTGATGGAGGATGACAAAAGTATTGTGGCGTGAGCAATATGGACATCTCAATCTTTAGCATATAGCCAAACTCAATAGAATCAGTACAGTTCACGGATTGCCATCTATGCAAAATATATGTGCAAGGAGTTTGGCTAGTAAGCAAAAAGAATATTTGTTTCCTACGTAAAGGGCACGGCATGCAACGGGAGCTTTAGATCTCGTTCATGGAGATCTATGAGAGCCTTCCATAGTAGCCGGATACTCCCCTGCCCCTCCCCGAGCACGCGTATCCCCGTATCCGATACGGATACTTGTGCGATATGCCACGGATACACGTTGGATACCATACCCACACGTATCCAAAAAACCTTGATTTTCCAGCCGTGCCAGATACTATGTGATTTGATTTTCAAAAAGGCTGACGTGAACCTTCCAAAATATTATCTTAAAAAACTTCAATCATGCAATTTTTTGTTTTGTTTTGTATAAATAAAACCTACACCAAATGAGGAAGACAAATGAAATGTTTTTCTATTTCAGCAACCCATTTTTATAAGTCTTCTTCAAATACAACTCTACTATTTTTCTGGTGTTTTAATTTTTACAAATTTAAAAATGTTAATTGTTTATAATTTTATATTTATATTATATTGTTTAAATGTTAGAGATTTAAAAATAAATAAAACTTATTCTTTAAATGTAAATAAAATTTATTAATATATATTTAACTATTTATTCTTTACTAAATTATTAATATTCAAATTTTAATATTATTTTAATTTATATTTTCTTATTTGCTTTTGAAGTAATGAAAATCTCCTCTAATAACTTAGAAAATATATGTTTATGTATTTTTTATGAATGTCGTATCCAGCCGTATCCATATTGGGGGTCTTAAAAAATGGCCGTATCCATATCTGTATCTGAATCCGTGTCCATGCAACTTTGCCTAGAAGTAATCATCAATCCTTGGTGTGAAGAACATTCTATTATTGATTGATGATTGCTCAAGGAAAATGTCAATATACTTCCTAAATAAAATGTCTAATTTCTTTAGAACTTTTTTCAAATTCAAAGCATTAGTTGAAAATTAGAAGGGTAGGTGGTGCAACACCCTAAGTTCTGATGAAGGGGGTGAGTTCACTTCCAAGAAGATTCAAGACTATTCTGAGAAGGAAGGCTTTTAGAGACAACTGATAGCACCATTAACCCCTCAAAAAATGGGATGGTTGAGAGGATAAATTGAACTATCATGGAGATGACTCAATGTCTAATGCACAACACAATTGTGTTATATAGATGGTGAAAATAAGTGGTGAACACAATAATATATCTCCTGAATAGGATTACATGCAAATATTTGCGGGATATCATGTCTAAAGAACCCTAGTCTGAACTTAAACCAAAGGTAACACATTTTCGCCTTTTTGGTTCAGCTACATATGTTTTGGCCTACTCAAAAAGATGTTCAAGGCTTTCTCAAACTCACTCCATAAAATAAATCAAGCAAACAAAGATGCAAAAGCAAAAAAGAAGCAAGAAATAAGTTCAAAAAGGAACAATGATATCCAAACATCCTAGACACAACAACATTTATGAAATCAGCTATAGGGGGCAAGTTTAAAAACAACCAAATTTGCACATTGAAACTTGGCTACATCCAATTCACTTTGTAGAAATAGGATCCTACAAGCATAGGTATCTCATATCTAATCTATGCTCCACAGGGATGCGTCCCCTATGCTTTTTGCCCGTTTCCCGTACCGGGTACAAAACGGGGACGCAGGTACGGCTAGGAAACGTACCCTGGCCGTCCCTTTTTGCCCTCCAAGTACCCGAAACTTCCAAGGGACATTTGGCCAGATTTTAGGAGACTTGGGTACTGCTAGCAGTACCCAGTACCCGGTACTACCTAGCCATACCTTGACCGTACCGGGTACAGCTAGCAATATCCTATGGCTCGGCAAAGAAAAAAACGTTTTTTTTTTTAAAAGTCAGTTTATTTATAAAATAAAAGCTATGGGCTGGCCCACAAGGGATGCCCCATCACACTTGACCTAATGTAAGTGTCATATAAGCTTTGATAACGAGAGCAATGCTGATTTAGACCTACCTTTTGCTGATTAGGGACACTAGACAGCGATATATTTTCTTAGTTTTATGTTTATCATGTCATTTCATAGTTGATACTTTGAGCCTTTGGGCATTTTGGTTATAACTATCAAACTCTTATATGATATGTATGCACATTGATAATGAAAAGCATTTGAATTTTGTTAATTTGTTTGTCGCTTCTCATGTGAAATCTCAATTCAAGTCTAATGATATGTAATAAGCTTATACAATGTCTAGAATGAATACTTTATCAATGTTATGCTATGAACATTTGAAATTTCTCTATATTTTTAGAAATTTCCCTATTTTTTTATCAGCCGTCCCCTGCCGTCCCCTAAAAAATGACCCAAAAGTACCCCCTTACCAGAAACTCGTCCTGGTATACCGAGTACTTGCCATCCCCGAAACCCCATGGAGCATAATATCTAATCCATTCCATATAAAACAAAATTACAGAATCAAGTGTCAAAACAAAAGGCAAAGTAGTTCTCCTACCATAGTATCATCCCTATAGTTGTTTTGGAAACTTGGGCCTTTGTTCAATTCGATTGCTTGTGCATTTGTATAAATAAACCCCTTTTGAGTTATGTGTTCTCAAATTTGGAGTTGTAGGATATGTGTACAATTACATAAAGTAGTGAAGCAAGCTTTTAGAGAGAGGCAAGTTTGTAGGGCATGGTATTAGCACTGTTAGATTCACATTGTCCTATGAAGGCTCCATTTAAGCAACTGGTTTGTATATCTTGCATGAAGAATGTGGAGGTTAGGAGGCATGTCACCACTCTTCTAGAGTATTCTGATATTAAGTGTCTAAAAAATTCTGTTGGAAAAATTGTTGTCATTGATGTCAAAGGACAAGTACAATGATGTCAAAGGACGAGTAAATGTTCAGAAATTAAATACATGGGTCGACCCATGTTCAATGCCCCTTTGAAAACACTTTGTAAAACAAAAATAAATGCAAAATTAAAATAGGGACGACCCCTACCCCCCCAACCCCCCAGAGCCGCCCCAAATTGGGGATTTGAAATTAAAAATAAGTTAATTTTATTTTTTAATGTAGGCTGACCCCCCCTAGAAAGGTGTGCCCAAGTGTTGGAAATTAAAATTAAATAAATATAAATTATTTGGGCCGACCCCTTTGGAAAGTCACCCCTCTTGGGTGAAGAGGAACGATTGGCAAGTATAAAGAGGAGGTTGTGAGAGGGCAAAAACCAATCAATTTTCGAGGAATATTTTTGTATGAAGAACAGAAATAAAAAGTTATTCAAGTAGATCTATAAGACATGTGAGCAGATTTATAGCAACAAAATTGTGAAAGGAGAGCTATTGACAGAAGCAAGATGATGGCGATTTATGAGCAGATCTTATGAAGACAATAATGCAGATTTTATGAGGACATTGTTGCAAAATTTGTGAAGACATTGTTGCCCATTTTGAGAAGACATTATTGCCAAGTTTGAGAAGACTATATTGCAGATTTGTGAGAGGAATTTTTTGGCAAATTTGTGAGAAGGCATTAGGGCGGATCTGAGGAGTGGCAAGTTAAAATTATTAATATTATTTTTGTGGAGGTTGGAGCCTCCTACTTGAGGAGATTGTGAGGTTGGGGCCTCTTGTTGAAGAGGTTGGAGTCTCTTGATGAGTTGGTGCTCAATGGTGGGGATTGGAGTCTCCAATGGGTAGGTGCCTATGAGTTTTGTAAGATTAATACAAGCAAGATCTTGTCGTGATTTTCTCCCATAAGGTTTTCCACATAAAAATGTCTCTTGTGCATGTCTCAAATTGCTACATCTTGCATGAATGATATTGCTATGGATAATTAGGGCTTGAAATAATATTGCTATGCTTGATTGAGTTAAGGAGTAAAGTTTTAATCTATACTAATTCCCTCCCCCTCTCAGTATAAGTGTGTGTTTCATCAAATTCGTGTATCGATTCTTCTTTTTATGTCTTGCTCCATTCGTTCACTGTCTTGATTTCATTTTATGCAGCAATTTCATCAATATTTACCACTTCACATCACAATTCAAATCATACTAGCAAAAATTGGAAAATAAATTCATGTGATCACAACTCAAGACTTTTCCCTTGATGTTTTGAATTGTCATGTTTTTCTTGTTAAATATATTAGTCATTAGATGATTAGAATGAAAACTTGGAAATAATAATTAATGTAGGCATCTTGATAGTACTTAAAACCTATGCTCCCCCAAGTTTTTGAGATGGGGATGTTAGTGAACCCAAGGGGGCACATTTCTTATACGGGTTCTTTCAGGTTATTTTTTAGGGGGTGGCTATTAAAAAAGTAGGAAAATTTCAAAATATAAGAAAATTTCATATAATCATATGATAACATTGATAAGACATTAATCATAGAAATTGTAGAACCTTAATACATAACATTAGACTTGAATTGAAATTTCACATGAAAATTGACAAACAAATTAACGAAATTTACTTGCTTTCAATATCAATGTGCATATATATTATATATGAATTACAACAAAATGCCCAAAGGATGCAAGTTTCAACTACAAAATGACGAAAACATAGAAAATATATAGCTATCTTCAATTAGCATCTTCCTCTCACAGGTCTACATCAAAATTGAAGTCTGAATCCAAATGGTTACCACTAAGAGGGGCTACCTCATCCAATGAACCCCAACGAATCCCTCTTGTGTCTCCTCCTCAACCTGTATAGCATCTTCAAGATTAGCATACCAACATGAGGTTGGAGTCTAGTGACACTCGGGAGCCTATCAATCCCATAGTCGCAAGGCACTATGTACAACCCCCAACTTCTTTGATGGTTTAGAGTTAAGGTTGTTCCTCTTGATTAATTGGATGAAGCTATATGTGATTATAGAATATCACTCCTAAGGAAGCATGTTCAAGAAGAAGACCATTAGTAAGTGACTGTATTTTCAATTGCATTGTGTTTGCACCAATCCCTGAGAAGAATGGGAGTAAATTAGATGCAAAGAATAAGCCATATATGTTTGTTGGCTATAGAGAGCAATCCAAGGCATACAAGCTATTTGATGTCTTTACAAATAAAATTGTGATTAGCAGCAATGTTGTAGATGAAAAAATGTCTTTCTTCATGGATGGTATTAGATCTACAAATAGCATTGTATGGGAAATTGTTACTAATAATTACAAAACAAATTATAGTGTAGAAATTAGACAAGGCTTAGAGCCAAAAAAATCAAAAGGGACCAATTCCATGGGGATATGATGAAGTGTGTAGTCATACCTAAACTTCACCAAAGAGTGAACTATTGCAAAGACGGTTGTCGTTGCATCAAAAGATTGACCTATTAATGCCCAATACAACTGCCAAAGTTAATGAATCCACGAGAGGTGGTTAAGCCATGTCACGAACCCAAGCACAGCGTTGCACAACACAAGGAGACCAAGGGCGCACACCTTGCAACAATCCCCCCCCTGGCACAAGCGAGGGGCTCAACCAGTGACCCAGGCTCCGATACCAATTGTTGGAACATGTTTGTTGTTTCACCAAAAGATCGACCTATTAATGCCCGATACAACCGCCAAAGTTAATGAATCCACGAGAGGCGGTTAAGCCATGTCATGAACCCAAGTGCTGCGCTGCACAACACAAGGAGACCAAGGGCGCAAACCTTGCAACATGAACAATGAAGAACTAAGTGGTTTATATCGCAATGAAATTGTAAGGTCATAAATTGCATATTTTGCAATCGCTACCTTATATTTTCTACACTCATTTTGGTGTCCACTCTACTAAGGTATTTTTAGGATTATTTCACTTGATTCTATCCCTTCGCCTAATCACAGAAGGACAATGCAAGCACTTCTAGCCTTAGAAACCTCTTATTTACCAACTCTAGTAATTTGAAATCTTGCCTATGTAAAGACACCTAAACTAGTTGGGCACTAGTGTCTAGACACATACACCAATTGAGTACTCGTGTCAACAATCAAATTTCAAAAAGTAATTTTATCCACCTCTTTTTGAACTAAAACCTTACTGCATTTTCAAAAGTAACTTATCCAAATACTTAGTATTGGCTTGTTTTTAAACCCTTTTACCATCCAACTCACTCATTATGCATTAGTGAGAAAACTTAGTATCATTCCTCCTCCAACATAGAAGTGAATTGCAAAGAATCCATTAGAGAAGCAAGGCAACAAATTAGAAACTAAAGACTTAGGAATTGTAAAGACCCCTTGAGCCACACTATGTTACAAATCCTTTCTTATTTTCTTTCTCTTCCATTTCTCCTGTCTATTTCTTCATTCTCATTAGAGAGCCATTAGGAGCCAATTTCCCTCACCATTTAAAAATCATACCCATTGTTCTCCTAACAAAATAAGACCCATTCCCCATCCATTTCCCTCACTTGCATCTTTCATTGTGGTCATTGTCATCCTCGTCTTTGTCACCCCACAAACCACTTGTTTGTAGTTTTTCCCCATAGAGTTTTTCTTGTGATCACTAATATCCTGCAAACACCACCAACACTCTACCACTAAGTCTAAATGCACTCCAAATCCTTCCAATAGTGCTTTTTAGAGGTTGAAACATACCCAAACAAAGGACTAACTAAGGCAATCTCTCATAAAACACACCATTTTCCTCTTGTCACCCATGCTCAACTCACATTATCTCATAGTTAAGAACAGACGTTCATATTCTACAAGTGGGAACAAGAAAAGGAGACCAAGGTGAGTATTCCCCAAAAGTTGCAAAGGTTGTGGAGGAAAAGACATCAAAGGTTGTGGAGGCAAAGACATTAGCGCTCCCCTAGCACAACTAAAAATTGGAAAACTTGATCGTGGCAATCCAATATTTGAACTCGCACTTTGGACTCAACAAAAACTTTGGGAAAAGAAAAGAAAGCAAACACAAAAAATAAAAAAATTAATGCATTTTGAGAATGCATGTCTATTTTGATCATTAATTTGTCACAATTCAACAATTACATATATCATATGAATCTCAAATGCTCAAGTTTTGAAATTTTAGAATTTCGAAGTCAAATATTGCATTGTATTACTATAAAATTATAAATAATAATTGTATAACAATATATAATTGTTTATGTATATCAAAAAACAGCTAGATACAATCTTACTCTTCCTCCTCCTAATGTAGCTTAAGCTTGCACGCCTTGAACTAGAAGGTATGTCAATATCAGCACAAGTACTAATTGTTTCCTCAAATATGTATGTCTTCCTCCAATGCATCCACTTCTATTGCTGCTCTCTCCAATTCTGCAAAATCTTCTTCAATAAACATGATATCATTATGTGGTTCTTCAACATTTCAATCAATAAATGGATCAATGTCATCCAAATCAATGGCATCATGAGAAATATCATCCACCTTTTTGGTTCTAAGGCAAAGGATGTAACAGACAAAGACAAAATCATTGAGGCACTCTTGAGTCAATTTGTTTCTCTTTTTAGTGTGTATGCTCTCAAATGGGCTCCAATTGCATACACACCCAAAAGCAAACAAAACATGAATAGCTAGCCTCTAAAGGTTTGGTGTGCAAACACCATAACCTTTCCACCACAAATCTACAAATAAAATACTTTTAAAAATATACAAATTAAGTAAAATCGCAGTTCACAAACTTGGACTCGAAGAGTACTCGGCAAGCCCAAAAGTTTCAACTAAGCAAAAACTCAACTTAAAAAATACTAAAATTTCTTAAAAAAACACTTTTTTTTGCAAAATTCAGATTACAAAATGTATCAAATGAGTCTAAAAATTCATGAGGAAGTGCTTTCTATCAAATTTGATTCTTGAATACATATGGATTACAAAATCACATCATCATGCGAAGTTGAATAGTGGATACAATAGCTAGTTGCTAACGGATAACTATTATGAATATATGATGATTGTCTTTAAAAATCATCATCATAAATTTCATACTTAGGCAACTAAAAAATTACAAGTTTATACAATTTCCTCTTCCTCAACCTAGTGAAAAATTGGGTGGTAGAGCGTATGGTCCTTGCACTCAATTGTGACTCCCTGCTTGGTGTAAAAGATTGGGCATGTGGCTCCACCATGCTGATAGATGGCAATGAATCTTCCTCCACCATATAATAATTTGAAGTTGTGTTGGTATGTGAAGTCAATTTTGTATATACAACTTAATAAAAAAAACGAGACAATATTTTTGGCAATTTTTGGCCATCCACCATGTTAAACATGTAAAAACTCCACAGTAAAAAAAATCGCAAGTTAAACTTGTAAAAACTCACACATTAAAAAACCCGAGAGTGCTCAACACTCAACAAGTACTGAGAGAGTTTGTGAACTATGAGTAAAATATTCAAAACTCAAAACTTTCAAGTTTATGCTTTTATTTATTAAGCTAAATATTAAAGGATTCTTTTAGCCTAGGTTTTCACATCCTTCGAAAGAGCCTTCCCTCTACACCCTTGTAGACCTCCAACTCATCAAGAATTTTGTCTCTAATCTCTTCATCTATTGCCATCCTCTCTATGCATGAAACAAGGCTTACCATGACCTCCTCATCAGCCTTATATGTATCAAATAAATAAAATTTTGGTTTAGGTAGAAGGCCAAGGCATGTATTGGCTAGTGGAGTCGGTTCATCCATCTACAATCAATGATGAACCAACTAATCTCATTCGTTTATTTTGTTACCACCATAGTAATGCAAAATGATCTCTTTGGCCTCCTAAAGGTAACCCATCAACATTCCATCCCCATTCACCAACTATAAAAAAGCTTGAATCAAAGGTTTTATAATCTAAAAATTGAGAATAGATTTTAAATTATTAGAAAAAATAAAAATAATAAAAAGAACTATAACTAAAAATATAAAAAATAATTTTAAAAAAAAACGCAAATAAATAATTCCTTATAAAATTTATGTTTGTAATTGTTACCTTACCCTAAGTATCTCCTCTGCATTTTGTATGAACACCTAATCAAAAATAGTTTTCATAGTCTTCTCCCATTTAGTTTTTTTGGAATATCAAGAGTCCATCCAAACATTTGCTTGAGATAAGGAATTATGGTGTAACGTCCCTTTTAGGGATATTCCTAAATTTTGCCCTAAAACCACAATTCCAATTAAAATAAGAAATATATATTTAAGAGTATAAATTTACCAATTGAAATGCCCCTTATAAGATAAATCCTTGTTTATGTCCTGCACACAGTATTAGTCACTAGAAATTGACATTAAATCATAAGCCATGATAATATATATATTACTAATCATCATATCCATGTACATTAGTCACATCAAAATCTAATCAAGGCAATAGCCATTCCAATGTGGATTCTCATAATAATCTTATTAGGAAGTCGTTGAAATGCTTGCAAACCGCAATCTCAAGGTTGGTCGCCCTTGTATTGCGAGACCATGGAAGGTGGGTCGCCCTTCCATCCCTCAATTCACCTTGGAGGTTGGTCGTTCTCCTTGATCAAGCCCAAGGGCATGGAAGGCCGGTCTTCCATTCCACCCCCTGGCCCACGAGCATGGAAGGTCGGTCTTCCATTCCATCTTGAGGTGGCATACTTGATAAGAGCATGAAGGTCAGTCTTCCTTCACCTCTCGTGAACCCAGAAGGTTGATTGGCCTCCTTATTTGCAATCCAATTCTCTAAATTCGAAATAGATTATCACATATTATAAAGAGAAGCATGTAGATTATTCACAAAGATCATTAATTTTCTGCAAGTACCACTATTGCATGATCATATATATATATATATATATTCCAATAGATCTCTTATTTTGATTTATAATTCTCTTTATTTTCCAATCTACTTGCTTGATCCAATTGATGTCTTTTACAAATGATTTGACCCCTCTTATGTATCATTCATGGTGGGTGAATAGTCACACCCTTAATAATTATTGCACCCCTTACAAGAGACGCACCCCTCCCTAATTCCAAGCACTTCCTTTTTGTTTTGACTTCCTTAATTAATTATAGTCTCCCATACGTTAGCACCACCTTATGTCATTAATATGGGATCACTATATTTGATATTTCCCTTAGTAAATTTCATCGAACCTTTCAAATTTCCCTTGGTCAGCGATTTTCCTTTAGTCACAAACTGTGATCTCCCTAGTCAATGATTAATTTATGTGGGGGGCATGACAGATTGTACTTAATATTAAGGAATAAAATAGGATATCACATACGGCCACAATGCTCTACAAAGTGAAGTTGGTGACAAACCATGTCACCCCCAATCCATAAGCTCCTTGTCATTTGTGTGCTCTCTCATCAAACTAAGGGCCCAAATATGGTTTTAATAGTGTCTTTGACCACACTTTTGACCCATCCAATCTTCCCAATGTCATCAAACATCAAATCCAAGCAATGTGCAACATAAGGATTCCAACAAATAATAGGATGCCTCTTCTAAATAAGTCTCCCCGTAGCTACTTATCTTGTTTCATTGTCTATGACAATTTGGACAGCATTCTCGACCCCAACATCCTAGATCACCACCCGACAGATTGCACAAAGTCCCAACATTATTTACTTCATGCAAAGCATCTACGGACTTCAAGAACACTAATGTACCACTCAATACCACTAAAAATTTAAGGAGAGTTTTGTTCCTGCCATTTGTCCATCCATCTAAAAATATGTTGCAGCCTTTTCTCCGCCATACTTTCCTCTAATCATCAACTACAAATTATGTATTTTTCAAAGTCTCTTTAGCAATGGACCACTCAAATCCTTAGTCATTGGAATCTTAGACACCCTCCTACCAATTATCAATGCTTTTGCCAATCCTTCCCAATATGGATTGTTTGCAACATTCAAGGATAAATTATTGTAGTACCAAAAAAATTGTCACTACCATTATGGCATCATGGTCTTTCTCTTGGTTCCAAGGGGTACCCTCAAGCGAAGGTTGTGCCCCTACAATATTGTGAAGAATTAAAAAAATTGGTGAAAAAGGAAGATGACTAGAACTCAAATGAGCTTCTCAATATGGGTTGTTTGCCACATTGAAGGATAAATTATTGTTGTACCAGAAATTTGCAACTACCATCCTAGCCTCATGGGCTTCTCTTTGTTCCAAGGGGCACCTTCAACCAAAGGTTGTGCCCTTGGAACTTTGTGAAGAATAAAAAAAATTGGTGAAGGAAGATGGCTAGAACTCTAATGAGCCTTAGCAGTGGATGAAAGCATGTAGTTGAACCAACGTTGGAATTCATTACCCATGCCACTACTTCTGTTGAGCTATTCCTTTACTTATTCTTCATATCAAAACTGGTAAGTAGGGTATCTATTTCTCTCCTCAATTCTTAAGGCACATTAGAACACACCTTCACATCATGTCCAACCATCCGAACAAATTGGCATTTTAACCCTATTTATTCCTCCTATTGTCTCACAAAAATTACATCTCAACTTGCCCTCGGTCTCACCCACATATGCAAAATCTTTCCCACTGCTACCTTGCGTTTAACTTGCCATTGCTGACTCTATATACAGAAAAAAATCAAAAACAAAATCAAAGGGTTTTGAATTAGTGAAATTTCGAAAGGAAAAAAAATGAGAAGGAAAACATTTAAAAGATAAAAGGGAATGCAAAACTAGCAAGGGAGGGTTGAGAAATGAGAAAAAGAAAATAATTTGGACAGCAAAACACCTAGATTTTCAGCATTTAACATTTGAAATTTGAAAAAAAAGGAAAAAATGTCATATGTATACCAATTTACCAAACTCAATTCAATCTTCAAAAACACTTTTCAATCACTCCTCTCAGCTCAATTTGCACCTTTGGAAGACCAAATCAGCAAAAAATGAAAATTTTGACTATCTCAGCGGATGGTTTTCTATTTTTGCGACAACCAGGTATGACTGTAATAACTAGGAAACTCAGCAAGCTTTTTGCAAAAATCAGCTGAGTTGTGGCAAGTAAACAATTCAAACTAGACACATATGTCTAGGCGAACCAATGTCTTTTCATTTTTGGACTCACAAGTCACAGCCTGTCCACACAAGTTTTCCAACTATGGCTAAAACACCCTTCTATCACTACTACAGCACCAATGCAAGCAGCAATGCCCCCCTGGCACTATTGTAGCACCTAGATCCAAAAACTTCTCTATTTGGGCCTAGAATTGCACCAAACATAGTTCTCACTCTTCTTAATCTATTTACGACATCAAATGCATCAATTGCCATGTGCACATGTTTTGTGTTTGAATTTATTTACAATAGCACTTTCATTTACACTTTTCCATTTCTTGACTCCTGTAGTATTTGTTATAGATCATACTAGCATAGATTTTGTTTCGCAATGTTTACAATCTGATTTAGTTATTAGATAGTACAATCAAAAGTTGAAAAGAACTAGATAGCTTCTAGGCATCTTCCACACCTAAGACAGTTCATTTTTTATCTTTTAGAAAGACATTTGAAAGGATGAATTGCTGAGTGCAATGGAAGGCCAATCCATGCAATCAGAGGAACTACTTGTGCATGGTGGTGAGTTGGTAAATTTTGCTAACTTTTTTTTGTTTTATAGATCTTTGAATCTCGCACGTACGATGAGGCCAAGGGAAAACCTGAATTAGAGCATGCCCTGAAGACAAAATTTGAGGTCTTGATGCAAAATAAGAGTTGGGTGTTATCTAAATTACCCCAAGGGAAGAAGCCTATGTGTCGCAAATGGGTAAACAAAATCAAATGTAAATTAGATAGTTCTTTACACAAGTATAAAGTTAGACTTGTCAAAAGAGAATATGTGCAATAAGAAGGGGTGGATTATGAGGAGATATTTGTGCCAAGTGCAAAGATAGTAACTTTCAACTAGTAATTTCTATTGCTACTCAATTTGGATGGAGTGCCTATCAAATGGGTGTCAAAAGTGTCTTCTTGAATGGAGATTTAGCAAAGGTGTTCTACATGTCACAGCCACAAGGGTTCTAAGTTACAAGAAAAGAACATTAAGTTTGCAGGTTGGTTAAGTCCTCACATGGACTTTAAGCAAGCTCCTCAAGCCAGGGAAATAAAAATTGAACACCTTCAATATTCAAGATTTAACAGAAGTTAAACTAATTCAATACTCTATACTAAAATCACTGCTAACAACATTGTGATACCTGTTGTTAATTATCTTAAACTTGCCATCACCAAAAGTGAAGCCCAGTCAATTCAAAAGGTGAAATCTGATCTATATAATATTTTTAAAATCATCGATCTCTAGGCATAGAATCTTGGCAAGTTTAGAGTGCTATCTCTGTATCTCATACTATGCCAAATCTGTTCTGGAAAGGTTTAAAATGTATGAGTGCAATCCACCATCTACACCTATGGAAGTTGGGATCAGACTTTAAATTAATACCAGTCCACCACTGATCAATAAATTGGTGTATCGTCAACTCCTGGGTAGTTTGATTTATCCTACTACCACTTGGCCAAACTTTTGTTTTGCATTAGTTACCATTCTAAATTCATGTCCAAACCTCAAGAAGAACATTGGCAAGCCACAAAATGTGTTGATCACTATGTCAAAGGAACACTCACCTTTCACTTCTTTATCAGCACTCAGATAATTTCGTGTTATCTGGGTATATTAACTGACAGATCTAGTTGTTAGTTCGTTTTTTCTATTTTTATGAAAATTTCACCATTTTTAGTTTATCTAGTTTTTTCATGAGTTTTTCCCATTTTTATCCAAAAAATCATACATTTACACTTTCACCACATTGTGTCAATGCAATGTAAATGGAATGCTACTATGCAGTTGAAAAACTTGAACTCGGCAATAACTTGCCAAGCCCAAAATATTTAAAAACACGGGACTCGGCAAAAACTCGGGGAAAAACTCAGCAATAACTCGGCAAATTTATCGAACATTTGAAAATACACAACTTTTTAAAATATTCTTCAAAAACACACATACAAACTGAATTACTCACCGCCATATAAAAACATCTGATTCTTCAAAAACACACATACAAACTGAATTACTCACCGCCATATAAAAACATCTGATACTAAAATGTTCCACAAATTTTAATAGTAAACTGCTCAAATACTTTCCATTTTAAGTTTTCTGAAGCGAAAACCTTTACTTGCCACTCACCAATCAAGCATCCGATAAAAAATGCAGACTGTGCAAACCCTACTTTATATTTTGGGCCCTTGATTAATGATTTCCCTCCAAAGTATTTAAAAATACATTTTATAATTAAGTGTTTTAAAAATACTTTTAATTAAATAAAATAATATTATAATGAATTGCCCCTTAAATTAAAAAATTACTAAGGCCAATTTAAAATAATATTAAAAATTATTTCCCTTGTTTTTTTCCTTTAGCCTATAGGAAATGAGGGTTGGCTAGAGGCCTTCTCCATGGATGTGTAAAATACAAATACTCACAATGTCACAAAGTTTTAGGAGAAAATTCCTTCCAAATTAAAAGATATTAAATTGACACTATTTTTCGAAGATGAGTTGAAACATTAAGCACATATAAAGTTTCAAATTCATCCAAATTTAGATAATTCTGCACTAGATATATATGAAACCAAACCTTAAAATATCATTATAATAAAATTAAAAAATGTTTCTTGCACAAGTGAATGCTTCGTCAAATTACCTTCATTGCTTTTCCCTGAAAGCTCACGACCAGGCAGAGGACTCAATCGCATTTTCCCATGCCTTCGTTGCACGAGGTTTAAAATGCTTCAATAAGTCATTAAAAAAACATTTGCTGCCTTTAACTAAATCTGTTCCCATTCCTGTCGAGTTTTGTTGGCAAAAAGCACGTGTTTCGGCGTGAAAAACTGTAAAAATCATGGGTGAGTCACAGAAAAACCCAGCTGTGCGATTTCAGGCGAGTAACTCACCACCTGTTCAGGCGCGCAAGTACTCACACTTTTGGCAAGTTATTCATGATTTTTTCATCTATGCAGTTCTAAGGACAAGTTTTGTTTTAAAGCAAAGATCTTAAGGAGGAGCAATATAAATCAGCTATATCAGAATTTAGCATATTGCGCATTAGTATTTATGATAAGGGAATAAAATAACTATCCTGATTACAGTCCAAATTTGTATCTACAGATCAAATCTGTATCAAGGATATATGTTTGGTTTGAGTGGTTTTGGTGGCATAATCAATTTTGCATGGCCATACCCTCAGCTAGAGCAAGAGAAAAATGTGTTTTTATTCATTTGTAGCATGAGTATTCCACAAGAAGGTTGAATAGAGAAGTGAGGAAGAATGGATCAAGAAAAGGACAGAAGACCACAAGAATATTATGTCTCAAGAGGTGAGATTCATGGTGTCAGAAGCAAATGCTTCAAGTATCTTTCATTCAATGGAGAAGCTTGATAGAATGGAGAAGATAATGGAGGCCTTCGTTGACAAGATGGTGAGTTTTATGGAAATTCCCAAGGCAACATAGGAGGGGACCAAAGAGCAGCAAAAAGACAGCAAAGGAACAGTCCCATGTCATCCAAGCATCCCCAACTCCACCACATTAAAAGTGGAAGCAAAAATTAAAATTCAACCATATAAGTTTGAGGTAGATGCAGGTAAGTTTGATCAATGGGGTAGTCATGCACTCAATTGGTATGAGAGATATGCTCACTATTTGGCTTAGAGGAACTTTTCACCAAAATTACCAAATCTTGAATCTAAGCAGTTAACCAAGAAGTAACTTATCCTCTTTGTTATGATAACAAGGAATTCTATTTAATGGCAATTCTTAAGCAAAGCCATGTGACAATGTTCTTTTTTAACAACAATTACTTCAGTCTATTGTCAGAGAAATAAGTTTTTAAATTTGTTTACCCCAAATTTTAAAACATTCATTTTGCACCATATTCCAAGAAAATGGATCATAAATCAACCTTGAGTCAGTCACATAATGTTTCAAAGAGTTGTTTCATGTTTTGCATGGGTTGTTTGTCAGGCTTAAGTCAGTCGCATCATGTTTCAAACAGTTGTTTCATGTTTTCCATGGTTCATAATCAAAGGCTGTCTTACTTTTCTAGGAGTCCGTTATTGAGACTAACAAGTTGTCATTTCGAACAATCCTTTGATTTATAGAACACCGTTATTGAGGCTAACAAGGTGCCATTTACCACAACTGAAAAACTGAAAAACTGATTAAAGTGATTCGAAGGCATTTTATTTAGTCAAAAAACAGTAACAGCATCATAACAAAGCAATGAGTTGAAAACAATCTTAAGGCAGCTTAATGGTGACAACTTGTTTCCACAATATCTAGAAGACAAATGCAAGGAAGAAGGGTACTTGACAGTGATGTCTCCATTGCCACATGATCATTTGCCTGTTTTGCAAATAGTGGATGATAAGCAATATTAAGATTCATTTTCTGAAAAAGAATTGGCAAACCAGTTACCTGATTCCAAATGGCATTTTCAGCATTTTGTTTAAGAAAGAAACCCACCTCTGTGTTTCCATAACACAGGGAAAAGGTGATGAATTCATGATTAGAAGATTTGATTTAATGGGGATAATCATCTCATGATTGGAAGCAAGTATAGTTTCATCTATCACATAAGATGTATCATTTGGTGGAAAGACCCAACCCAGCGCTTCATGGTAGAAGCATGACCTCAAAATCTGCAAAAGTTTGCAAGAAGGATTTTGCTTACATATTCCATGTTATTGGTTTTTGATGGCATATTATGCAATATGGTTCATGATAGAATGATTCACAACATGCATTAGGGTTGAAAGATAGAAAAAGGTGATCCTAAGTCTAATGCAAAGAACCTAGGATCAATTTTTCCTTTTTCTAGGATTTCATTAGGATGCAAATCAACAAGGTGATTAGATTGACTTTCAACCATGTAGATGAATCAATCAAACTTGGATTTGCATCTCTATGGGCCTTAGGGATGAATTGGAATTGATCTGCCTTGATTAACCTAATTAGACTATGTGAACTAATATGAAAATGTCAAATTCTGACAATTGAAAGACAATAATAGAAATTTGCAAGCAGATCTAGGAAAGGCAGAACCCTATGCATATGCCCTATAAATTCAAAGACGGTTTGAATAGAAGGACAATGTCGCCCAAGGGCAACTATGTCCTTGTAGGAGTATTTCGGATTTGTTTTCACAATCCTCTGATGTCGGTCTTGATTCCGCTTGCAAATTTGTCAGATAACTGTCGAATAATTCTTTAAGTGAGTTTTTGTAGCTTGGCAAGGTATACTTTGAATGCAACAATGGAAAATGGATCTTCAAGCTTCCTTCAATCTCTTCTAAACCCGAAATCTGCACATTCAAAGAGAGAGGAAATGTTGTGCCATTTAGGGGCTTGCCTTAGTCAAGGCCCCGTGTTAGTGTTTCCACTTCCACAATGGCAATGTCAATGATAGAAAGATAAATGATAGGAAGGAATGATGAATCAACAAAGTGTTGCAACTCACCACCCTTCAATGGCTTCCTTGAAGGACCGTAGTCATGCACATCACCTCAAGCTCTTGGATCTTGCTTGAATTGTTTGAAGACCTACAAAAGGGTTAGCCTTCACAAACAATGATAACATGAACATACATAAACTCACAGGATTTGACATGATGTTTGGATATTGAATTGCTGCAACAAAACTCTAAAATGTTGCTCTTGAATGCTCTTGATTTGCTCTTGACAATAATTTCTCCAATGATATCTTAGATAGCTCTTGTTAGGTTTCAAATGATGCAATAACTAGGTATTTATAGGCATTTATTCAATTTCCCGCAAATTAGATCCTGATAACCAACATTTGCAACCTGAATTGGAAATGATAAAATGCTAACACTGACATATTCAAATTTGGGACTCAGCAGAATAGGGGGACACTATCGCCATAGGGCAATACTATCCTTGCCCTATTTTCTGGAAATTAAGGTGTTAGGGGCAAAGTATCAAATGAATGCATTTGTTTTGTGCTTGCAATTTCTCGATAATTGTTAAAAATAGGCCATAGAATGCATAATTTGGGAAATTATGTGCTTAATCAAGTCCAATAAATTAAGGGGAGCAAAACATAGTGTGAAATTGTCAAGGGTGACAATTTTCGACGCTACAAGGATTCCATCACAAATTGGTCTCATCCTGGTAGGTCATTAGGAGAACAAAAGGTTATTATATATCCATGGCCTTAACATAATCTAGAGGTGATATGTAACAAAGAACTGTCTATCAAACTGATTAATTATTTAATCAATTCATCAACCACTATTAATTAATCAATAAAGGGCTGATATAAAGCATATCATAAAGAAATTACACACAAACTTGTCCATAGTTCAATGTCAAGGTGGAGGAAGAAGTTTGTGGGTAAACTTGAAGATTAATTTGTACATACATCCTTGCTTTCCACATGGATTGTTAGAATGTAATCTTAAAGACAAATTTACAATAAAGATTAAATAGTTATGCAAATTAAATGTTGACCTATGCCTCCTATCCCCACTTACAAAGAAGAGTTGGCAAAATTATAACTCCATCTCAAATTTTACCACAAATCCAAAATACTCAACTCCATGTTCAAAATTGAAGTTTCAAATGCCATATTGAAGTAGCAACTTTGTGCAATTTGTGTTTCACCTCCACTTCTACAAGATGTCGCTTGGTGGTTTGAAATTCCTTGTTAAGATAGTCTAATTTCATGAAAAGGTAGCTGACATTTTCCCAGTTCCATTCCATGCATGTGAATGAATAGAGGAAGGAATCTTAGTACTTACTTGTGTTAAATATATAGATTAATAGTTGCATTTAGCTCATCAAATTGATAATCAAATCTAATTCAGCTAGCTGTCATAAATTAGAAATAAAGCTCCAATAGACTGAAATAAGATGCTTAAAACAGCAACACAACATACACAATACAATGGTTTACATAGCATACAACCTGGGAAACGCTTTCAACTTTCAAGAAAAAAAACCAGCACCAAAGAGAGAGATCCAACAACAGACAAACAAATACAATCAACTGATCTAAACCTCTGATGTAGCAGCAATCTCCTCCAAACTCCAAAAGAAGTCTGACAGCACAACCTTGCTCCAAAATCTGTGATGCAAAATACTAGCCCACGCCTTAAATTTATCAAGATTGCCAAGCTCAAAAACCATTTCTTCAATGTTGCCGGGAGACGCGTCTCGGAGACGGAGACGCGCCTCGGTACTGGAGACGCCTCCATCAGCCGAGAAACGCCACCAAGGTCTCCCGCCGTCTCCGAAGTCTCCAAAAATAAATGTTCGTGTCTCCCGCGCATCTCCCGTGACTAAAAGGCAGAGCGCATAAAATAAAGCCCAGTCTTCATAAAAAACGCGATTTTAATGAAGGCAAAACACCAAAAAAGGTCAAAAACGCAAGTCCAAGGCTAAGTAAAGTAAAACAAAAGTGAAAAGAGTGAAGAGGAAGACTGAAGCGCGATTTTTTTCACGCGATTTCTGGAGGGCGATTTCTTCTGAGGAGGGCGGCAGCCATTTCCTGGTAAGTGCTTCATACTCCCGTGGGTTTGCTTGATACCAAAATTGCAATCTAAGTTTAGTAAATCAAACAATGTTTGAACTTTGAAGTTTGAATCGAATGTTAGGGTTAGGGATTCAGATTTTCATTTGTCATTTGAATGTTTATATTATATAATTATAATTTTATTTGAACTACTAAATAATAATATCAGCTCCTCATTCACACAAATCAACTGTCAATCCAATCGTATCAGCTCCTTTGAAGAGACAATGAAAGACCAAGTGAATGAGGTTGAAAAGACTTTAAAAGCAAATGGGCAATTCAAAATAGACTCAAATTGGTCATAGGATTTGTGTTAGTGGCAGATTAGAGTAGAAATGATATCACTTGTTAGTTTTTTTAGTATGTTTTATTATTTTATAATAAGTAAAATTTAAATATAAGTTTTTAAAATGTTAACTGTTAAACATTTTCCATAATGCCATTAAATTTATAAGCATTTTTAAATTTTTAATTTTTATAGATGTTGTGTCTAAGACTCTAATAATGTCTTTATGTTTTTTTTTTGTAGAATTTGAATCATTGAATCAAGAATGTCGAGTCGGGGAAACAAACAAGCCTTGTATCCGTTGTGGAAGTATGTTGAACGTGTTAAGGGGTCGAAAGGTTCAGGTGGAACAGCCACGATTTCATGTAAATTATGCCCAATGTCATGGCAAGGTACTTACACGAGGGTGAGGGCTCATTTCCTTCACATACCTGAAAAAGGTGTTGATCCTTGTATAAATGAGGTGGAACGATATGATGCTGTGAGGGATCAAGAAAGGGCTGATGGTAAAGTTTCTAATATGAGCTCTCACACTTCAACAACAGGAGCAACTGCTGCAAATCAAAATCAGAATAGATTGGCAGAGGTGGATGTGTCTTCAAGAGATGTAGCAGGAGAAAGTTCTCACAAGAGGCCACACATTGGTAGCTCAAACCCCATTGGCAGATTATTTGATGTGCAAGGTCGAGAAGCGGTTGATGTAGCAGTTGCACGCTTCTTTTATGCCAATGGAATACCATTTAATGTTGCTCGATCACCTTTCTATACAGAGATGGTCCAAGCAATCAACAATGCACCAGCTGGATATAAACCACTTATGTATGAAAAGCTTCGCACTACTTTAATTGATAAAGAAAAAATTCGATTAGAGCAACAAACTGCACCATTGAAAAGAGTGTGGGTTTCAGAAGGATGCAGCATTGTGATGGATGGGTGGATGAATACTAGAAATCGTCCACTACTTAATATCATGGTAACATGCAGCAAAGGGCCTTATTTTTTAAAGGCATTAGATTGTTCGGGGCAAGAAAAAAATGCAGAGTATCTTTTTAACCAGCTATGTGATGGCATTGAGGAGGTAGGGGCATCACATGTAGTCCAAATTATTACAGATGCTGCCCCTGTTTGTAAAGCAGCAGGCATGTTGGTGCAAAAGAAATACAAGCATATATTTTGGACACCATGTTGTGTGCATTCGTTGAATAATGCACTCAAAGATATTGGCAAGTTTGAGTGGGTTTTAGCACTCATAGAAAAGGGCAAAAAAATTCAAATGTTCATATGTAACCATCACCGAACACAAGCTATTTATCGAAAATTTGCCAAGGTGGAGCTTCTCAAACCAGCTGATACAAGGTTTGCTTCTTATTTTATTCTTCTTCACTGTCTTTGTGAAGTGAAAGGTGCTTTGTGTTCCACGGTTGTTAGTGATGCATGGGCAGCTTGGAGGCAATCTACATCAAATGATGCAGTTGAGGTGAGAGGTATGATCCTTGATGACCATTTTTGGGTTGATGTTAGATTTGTTGTGGACTTTATTCAGCCCATATGTGAGGTGATCAAATTTGCAGATTCAGACAAGCCTTGTTTGGGGGAAATTTATGAAGAAATAGATTCCATGTGTGAAAGAATTAAGAAGTTAATAAATGCAAAAGATCCTTCACTATATCCTTTGATAGAAGAAAAGTTACATGGAAGATGGAACAAACTTAACACACCTCTTCATTGTGCTGCCTATGCCTTAAATCCTAAATGGCATAATATACAAGAGACCAATAAGAGGGCTCCATACGAGGATAGAGAGGTAATGAAGGGGTTTTGGGCTGCAATAAAAAAGATATATGGCCGAGGTGAGGAAGCATCAGTTATGAGGACTCAATGGAATAAGTTTTCACGTGGGCATGGTGACTTTTCGTCCATGGAAGCTTTATATGATATGCAAGCAAAGAAAGACCCTATAGAGTGGTGGTTGAACTATGGAGGTGAAACACCTGAATTGCAATCATTTGCAATAAGATTACTCTCACAAGTAGCTAGCTCTTCATCATGTGAGAGAAATTGGAGTACTTATGGTTTTATTCATTCACTAAAGAGGAACCGATTGGGGTCAAAGAAAGCAGAGAACCTGGTGTACATTCATAGCTCACTTCGCCTTCTATCTCGTGTAGATCCTGCATACAATGAAGGTCCTTCAGCAAAATGGGACCAAATTTCACCTGATGAAGATATTGCAGCCATAGTGGATGAAGTGGTTGAACCAGATGGCCTTATTGATTTACCCCCAGTTCATCTACCAGCAAAGGAACCTGAGTTAGAGAGTGATGAGTATTTGGAGAGCATCATAGCTGAGGACCTTGACATGGATGATGTGGTGTAGATGATATGAGTTATCGGAATCACATAGATTTCTGACTTTTGTTTTTTGTTTGCATATCTATTATCAGCCAATCAAACTATCAATATTTTTGAATTTCAATATGTAATCGAATATGTAATGTCAAAGACTCAAATGTGAACTATGATTATGACATTTGAAGTATGAACTCTTTGACAGTTTGACTCTTTGACACAATATGACAATGCCACAATGACAATTGGATTTGAATTTTGTGTATTTAAACTTTACTACTGCTGTTGTTTTGAAAGTTCAATGTCATTATATTTTCAGATTTTCTATATATTATTAATTTTTATATTAAAAAAAAAATGGCGTCTCCAAGTACCCCCTGTCTCCTATTTTCAAAAAATTGACGTACCGGTACCCGTACCAGTCTCCCGTACCCGTACCAGTCTCCCGTACCAGTACCAGTACCAGTCTCACAGCAACTATGCATTTCTTGCATCCAAAAACCAGGTGCTTCTCCAAGAGAGCATACAGGTGATGGTCAAGGTCCCTGTTGTGGCCTCCACAGCATGCCCCTATTCTTTCAGAATTGGAGACCCTTAGTTTGAAATTGACTTTTCATTTCAAATCCAAGTTTTATATGCTTCATGTTTTAAAAGTCAGTCAGGTATCCTTTGTAATTTTTAAGCCATTTGGTCTTACTGTCAAAATTGCCAGTTCATGGCCTAAGGGTAGGGTGAAAAGAATTAAGAGTTACCATATTACATTATTTAAATGTTATCAGAGTCATTTAGAAACATAAACATTATGTTGAATAACTTTTTCCTATCTTGGGAATCAAATTTTACCTTTGGCAAAGAATAGGACTTTTCTTATAGTCATGTAGCCTCGTAAAACTACTTGAAATCTCCAATTCCCCTCTTTACATTAACTAGTGGAATTTTTGGTCCATCCTACAGTCTTGCAAAATTGCTTGATATCTTCGATTCCTAGCTTTACATTAACTGGCAGCCTTTTTGGTCCAACCTGCAGTCTTGCAAAATGCTTGAAATCTCTGATTCCCCATTTTAAATTAGCTAATAGACTTTTTGGTCTATCCTGTGATTTTGCAAAATTGCTTGAAATTTCTAATTTCCTGCTTTACATGAACTGGCAAACTTTTTGGTCCAATCTGTAGTCTTGCAAAATTGCCTGAATCCCCAATTTCCTGATCTACGCAAAATCAGCAAACTTTTTCATCCAAACTGCAGTCCTTCCCCAAATTTCTGTCATTTAAATCAGACCTTTCACCTGACCTGCAACATTGTCGACTTGCACTCGAGAGCTGGATTTTTGACAACCATCCTAAGCATTGCATGACTACATCAAACTCCCAAAACGTCAACAGTGGGAATGCATTAAATGTTTGTGCATGGGGGTGGGTAATAAAACCCTGTGATGCTTTACTTTCTCCTCACTTATCCATTTATTGCATTTTTCACATTTCTCCATATCCAATTGCCCTTGTCCCTTGCAAACTCATCCCACTCTCCATTCAATGAACTCTTTGCATTCTAGCTCCATGATTGGATGCACAAAATCAGCAAGATTACTCAAGGTTTTGACATGCTCGTCTTCAAATGTCATATCTCTTCACTCACTTCACTTATGTATTCCAGGTATTTTTCTTGTTCCATGTGATAAAACCATTAATTTCATTGTTATATTCATACTTAAGTTTGATTAGTCAATGTTGTTTTGAATTTTATGTAAATTCCATGCCCATAGTTTGAAACCCTTGGTCCATGGTGGTGTGAAACCCTCGTTAATCTTGTTGTCAATGACACAGATTTTAGCATGCTTAGCAACTTCATAACTAGACAATTTAATGATTATATTTTGCAGATTTGTTTTTAATATTTTATGTTGCAATGGGATAGTTGATGTTTGGAGGCACAAGCTCCCCAAAACCCCACCATTAATGTTAAACACTTCTATAAGTCTTGCAGTCCTGCTTGACTACAAGTCCCTTCTAGATCTCTATGGCCCGTCTTGCTGCAACCTAGCTTCAAATCTCTGCAACTCTTGATAAGCAAACCTTTTCAATGTCCCTTTAACCCTGCAGAGCTGCTCTAAAACTTCAAATCTCTACTACCTCTAATAAGCAAAAATTTTCACTGTCTAGTCAACCCCACAAAGCTGCTCCATAACCTTAAATTCCTACCAATGCTCTAATTGGCAAAATTTTCTTGGCCTTACAAGGTTGCAAAGTTGTTAGAAAAAGTTCCAAAGGCCCACCTAAGGTATTATGGTACTAAGTTCTCCTATTTTCTCATGACAAGTCATGGCTAGAGGTTATATCTTCTCTTGCCAAAATGAAGTACGAATCCAAGGGAGTTGTTCTCAGTCGAAATTCATCTCTAAACTAACGAACATATCAGATATAGATCTAGTCCATGTCAGCCTAGAGGAATTTCAAAAGAGGATTGCACAAACCAAGAAGACAAGTATAATGGCAAGACATCTAGCCCAAAGTGCCCTAATAGAAGCTACATCTTTCCCCATTTAAATTCAATCAATGGACCTTGTAACGATGTGCCAAATTCTATAATCTCGAGACAAGGGAGATTAGAAACTCAGAAAATCATGCAATGTTACAAATCACGCCACAATATATTGAGGAATTGTTGGGCGTTCCCACCAGGGTTCAATATGTGGATGTCACTATCGATGCTTCTAACCAATTTTATGAGCTTAATGCATACCAATGTTGGCAATAATCAATAGGAACTCGCTAAAAAAACAAAGGATATCTACAACTAGACTTCTAAAGGCCTTGCATAGGAGTGACTTCCACGAGGAAGTCAATGATATCATCACGTTGCTTAACAAGGTTAAAGAGCATGAAGATGCAAAGAACTTCCACTCTTAGATGTTTCAGATGTAGCCAGGATCCTCTAAGGAAAAGAAAATATTGATTGGGCTACATTGATTAGTGATTGCCTGCATAATCAACTTATTGATGTCAATGAATCAAAGAGATTCTACATGATCTCATATCTGGTGTACTCTATGGCAAGAAGAGGATTGTTTGCACGATTAAAGGTAGATGGAAACATGGGCATTGGCAAAACAAGGTTTATGAATATTACTCACAACTTGAATTAAAACAGAGCTCAAAGTACTTTGAGAGGGTAAATGATGCTTTCATATTCTTTATAATTAGAATGCTTGAAAATGATCCCACTAAAAGAATTTTGTGGAAGCTACTGTTGTTGTGGCTCAATGGGGAAATTGATTTATCCAATTTGCTACATTCACGGACATCAAGATTGATGGTTTCACTGAACCACCTTGCAAGCTACCCAAGTATGTCAATGAAAAATTGGTGCTGTTGGAATTATGCCCTCAACTAACAATAGTTCACAATTTTTTATTCAACAAGCACAAGACAGGAATTATTTTTCCAATTCTATTGGTAGATATACTTGGACTTCTAATCTCGTCACCAAAATTACAAAAATTGAAACGGCCAAGGTGACACTTCACAAGTTCGAACCTAGGTCATTCTTTGACCTTAGAGGAGACACATGATAGGGCTATTGGGACCATCCAATGCTTATCAACCAAGCTTGGAAGAATTTTAGGCAGACTGCAAAGACAAACACGAGATTAGGAAAAGAAGCTACTCCAAGCTCACCACTCATCAAATGAAAGCCTTCAAGATTGCAAAAATTCCCAAATTAGTGTCTAAAGGTTTTGGATCCTTCCTATGATAAATGGATTTTTACCAAACTGATTCCAAAGATTGATTGGTCACTAAAGGAGTTCAAGTCAAATGAAGAGAGGACTGGAAAGGTAATCTAGAAGAGTTAAGCATGGTTCGATTTTGGGGTTGGGAATCCCAAATCATCAAAAGGTGAATCTTCTAAAAGAATGAAGGAGGACAAGGAGCAACAAAAATGTAAGAAAGTCCAAACCCCTTCTACTACCCAAACAGGGTCATCACCATCACTCAAGGCAGCAAACGTGGAAGATTAAGAGTATGACTCACAAGAGGAAACCTAGAAGTTGGAAAGGAAAAAGGTTCCAAAGATCAAAGTTGTATTCTCTTGGAAAAATCACCAATTGGAGGGATCTTCCCAAAATCTAGATACTTCTCTCCCTAATCCCTTGTATTCTTCTCAAGTTTATCCAACTCCCATTAGAATTCCTTCTTCCGCATATGCTAAGAAGTCACCTATAGGACAAAAAGGCTCACTTCAATCACCATGAAAATCTCCTAAAACACCTGCCCAACAAGGCACTCCTCCTAACCCATCACCTCCTCATTCTCCTCCACCCAATCCATCTCTTCCTCATAACATTCCTCCAAAAAATACTCCTCCTCCCAATATACCTATACCTTCACCTATGGATCCTCTTGGGAGTTCTCTCAAATGACCACCTCCATCTCATCCTAAGAAGAAATTTCTTCTCCAACTAGGCCACCCACTCCACCACCACAAAAGTCCCCTTCTTAGTTTTCCTCTCAAAAGGAACATGCAACATTATATCCTATAACACGAGGGGAATCTGCCTCTCAAGCTATTCTTGTGTGGTTTTATCAAATTCTGAAGAAGCAAAAAAGAGTTACCAAGCTCATTATAGAAGACTTTTTTCAACTCACTGCTATGGTAATCAAGCCAGCTCCTCCAAAGAAGGCCAAAATCAGATGTTCCATCACTATGGATGTCCAAGGTATTAGGTATGTAAATATTATTACTTTGTTGTGTGACAAACCCAAGGAAGAGATGCAAGTTTTTGATTATCAAGTGAATAAGGTTTCTTTAGGAAAACAAACCATGGAAGGTTTTCAGGAAGCAGCCAAGTCATCCATTTATCTCATGACACAAAAGATTAATAAAGACAGGGCCACAAAGGAGGAATTGAGGGAAAAGCTTACATATTTAACATCATATTTTCAATATCTGGTGGGCCCAATGCAATTTTTTTTTAAAATACCCACTCCTCCATTTATTAAAGTTATAGATAAAGATATACCTTCAACAGGAAAACTGGATAATATAATTAGGGCCACTAGAGTGTGAAATGATGAATTGCTTTCACTTGGATCCAGAAGCATGGAAGAATTTTTAACCTGTATCATAAGATCCAAGCTAACACCAGTTCTATCACAGAGTTGGAGAAAAAGTTGTATGCAGAATAGGCAATTTTGGAGGAAAACTATCCCCAGGTTACTGAGATGACCAAGGAGGACTTCCAGACCCTCCTTAAATGGTGGAAATATATCAATACAAGATAAAAACTTTAAAGGGTGGAAAAAATAGATTCAATGCAGCCTATACTTTAGCCCAAGGTTTTATCGATGATATGCAAAAATTTATAGAGGAGATTTTATGTAAATTTTATGATGATCAAGGTAATATCAATTTAGTTGATGTATTGAGAAAGCAATTTGAGAATGTTGTGAAGCGAGAATCTTCCAATGTGTCTGAATTCAATGCATCATCAATCAATAGACTCACAAAGATAAGGATGATATGTGAAGATTTTGAAAAAAAAATTGGTTGAGCATGAAAAGGCACCTCAAAGATTGTTTGACATTTTCATCAATGTGGATGTTAGATTTGTATGTTCAAATAGTCCAGATCAAGGCCTCATGAGGGCTACATTGGACAGGTCCGGGTTGTATTTACAAAAGGACTAGAGAACAAAGAAAGTTGCCAAAGAGGGAGATGATGACGCATAAGAAGTTATGCAAGTTATGTGACTTTCACATTCTTTGTACATTTTGTCTTATAATGTTATGGTAGGAAAACTTGTCATATTCCCTACCCACAAAACCTATATATATGCAAAGATAAAGCATTTGTAAGGGTTGAAAACCAAACATTTTGCTTAATACAATACAGTTCAACCCCTTTTGGTGTTCTTTTCTTTTCTAGCTGATTTTCCAATCACAAAGTTTGTAACTTGTACTTTTGCATTTTATTCATGAGTATTTAATGAATTTGAATGGTGTTTCAGATCACTGAGAATTTGCTGAGGGCAAATACTTTTGCATGGTCAACCTAAGCACCTTGGTGTACCTACGACACAAAGAAGTATCTATCTTGCACCTCCAATTGTGGAAGTCATATCGTCAATCTACGCCTAGAATAAGGTGGTGGTTATTTATTACTTTCACAGTTTTCTTTCCATAAATGATTGCACCTCTTTTTGTGTTGGTTGCAATTCTTCAAGTCAAGCAAAGAATGGTTTCATATCAGATTTGTGTAATGTCCCCATTCGCGGAGTGACGTCATGATGGCTTGATTCTAGCCCATCCTGCATTCCCGTGGGTTTTATGGTGTGATTAGGGAATGATTTTTGCCAAGAGTATCAAATTTTTGGTTAGATGTGTTTAGAGAATTAAGAGGGAATTATCCTTACTCCAAGCAAAGCATAAAGTTGCTCTTATTCTATCATTACCTCATGGTCCACTTGTAAGTCAAAGCAAGCAAAGAAGTCTCCTTCTTGGTCAAAGCAAGCAAGGAGGTCTACTTGCTAGTCAGAGCAAGTAAGGAGGTCTACTTCAGGTCAAAGCAAGCAAGGAGGTCTATTTGCAAGACCAAGCAAACAAGGAGGACAAAGCAAATGAGGAGGTGAGTCGACCTCATCAAATTAGATCTGCTTCTAGAGGTTTCCCCTTCCTATGGCGGTTTTGAAGGCTCAAGGGAGAAGCAACCAAAATATAATATTTTAAGATCCAATCTGATCTCTTCCTAGGGCGGCTCAAGGAAGCTTCCAAATTAGAATTTTATAATGCTCAAAAAGCAATCAGATTTTCCTAGGGCAGCTTGGGGAAACTTAGACTTGAAGTAACTAAAATATTATAATATTCAAGATAATCAGATCTTCTCTAGAATGGTTTGGGGAAACTTAACCTTGAAGAAATTGAATATTTTAAATGGAGCAAATCAGATCCTCTTTTAAGATAATTTGAGCTAGGTAACTTAGCCTTGAAGTCAAATGAATATTTTAATAAAATAAATCTGATTCATTCCTAAGGGCGGTTTGGTCTTAAGGCCCTACCTATTTAAAGAAGGCTTGGGTGGTGAAGAGGGGTATGTTTTTGAGTGTTATTTTTCTGTTGAGAACCATCTCTTGACTGAAAGCAATCTTCAGTCGATTCAAAGTGGTGCTCCCTTGAATACCATGGTATGGTGATGTCTCCATACCACCATGTGAGTTGAACTCAAAGAGGGTTCAACATAGAGCTTAACCAGTTCGCTTTAATAAAGTGTTCAGTTGCAGATTGTGACTTTGTTTGCGACACTTCCATCATTACTTGCTAGAAGAAGAGTATTCGCTTGGCAAAGAAAGACATTTTGGCGAATTCCAGCTTCAAGTATAATCAGATTTTTGTTGCAGCAATCTCCAAATTGTTTTCATCAGCATCTACAACCTCCAATGGGCTGCTACTGACATTTTTCAGTCATTTCCAGCTGGGTACATCATCCCACTTCACTCAGCTTCATCTTCCATTCCTACAACTAGGGTTTGGTCTTGTGCTTTGGCACAATTGGATGTAATTGAGGGTCTGAAACTCAAATCAAACCTAACTGACTGTACTTTCCAGCTCCTTTGTTTGCAATCAGTTCTCAAATCAAATAAAGGAGATAAGCTATCATTGATGGGTATGATCTTCTGTGTTTATGTTTATCTTCGTTGATTGCCTAAAATAAATGTTCAAGTTCATTTCTTGCTGTTATGCCTGGAAACTTTCAAACTACATGATATAGTGAGTCCTTATTGTAAACAAAGTTAAGAGTTTTAAGTGCAGCAAAAGAGAAAAATTCAGTTTAAACCTGTAGGGGTTCTTACAATTTGTCTACTCACCGAATGATACTTGGAGCACAAGATTGACAAGCTTAGACTTTCTTCTATCATTTCTCTTTATTACTCTTCTTTTTAAAAAAAATTATCACATGATTAGATTGAGGTTGGTTAGAAACAATTTTGGGTTTAATTTTAGAATTTTATGTTGACTGTTTAAAACCAAATGACAAATCTTTCTTCAATCAGTTTTAAAAAATGAAAATTTATGTTTAAATCAGCAAATTGATTTAGTTTTCCTTCAACATTAGCTGTTCTAACCATATGGTAGATGGTTTTTTCAGGGAATTAGCATAAGTGTGTAAATTAACAAATTACTTGAGAACTATAATCTGAAATTCACAAACTGTATTTTGTCTTTCAGTCTAAAATGGAATTTCTTGCTACTGCATGTGCTTTTGGACAACAAATGGGTGATTTTGCAGCCAAAAAACTTAGGAACTTGTAAGTGTTCTTTAGTATTCCATTGAAGCCCCTTGAACAGGACAATCAAACCACTTGCCTACTCAATTATTTGAGTTTTTTTTTAAAACACAAATGCATATAGAAACCTCTTAAGGTTAAAACCTTTTAAATAAGGGGAGTGATTTTTGTTCCAACGTGTTGGCATGTCAAACAGGCATAAACAGTCCTCCTTCCACCTCATGTGCCACCTCTTACACATACAAATGTAACTCCCATTCAAAAGATGCCTTGACTAGTCAAACTAGGTGCCCAAAGCTGACTAGTCAACCTAGTCCTAACAAAGTGACCTATTTACAAAATACATTAGAATTATTTTATAAATGCTAACCTAGTATCCCAACACACAATAACATCCCATTATTTCAACAAGGATTTGCAAGGTGTACAACACACCTAGTCCTAACATTCTTCCACTTATTGTATATATTGCAAAATCATTAAACAAAAAGCAAATTAAAGAGGCTAAGGACAAATGGGAGAGATCCCCACTACTTCCTTGCTTTGAACCATGTCCCAAATAAAGTGATACTAAACATCAATATTCTTTGTAAAAGCATGAAAAGTGGAATTCTTGGCCAAACAACTTGCACTCTGACTATCACAACTGACCTTCACTATCCTGTGTACAAAGCCAATATCCAGCATGATCTTTGTAACCACATTGCTTCTTTACAGGCATGTGTAGCAGTCATATATTTTGTCTCAATATTAGAAAGAGCAACAGCTTGTTGCTTCTTACTCATCCAACTAATAGCTCCCTCAAAAAGGGAAAATACAAAGCCAATTGTAGACCTCCTAATATCTGATTCTCCAGCCCTATACGTTCAATAACTTACCCACATTACATGTTCCATGGTAGCAAATAGAATAATAAGATGTTCCATGCAAATACTTGAGTACTCTTTTCACATAGGTCATATGTTCCCTACCAAGTTATCTAGTTGCATGTAAATCTAGGCATTCTTAACTTCCTGAAACGAGTGTTAATTTTACTCAGAGTAGAACTCCCCAGAAGAGATGGGGTTGAAGCATTCAAAGGCAATAAAAAGACTTTGGAAAAATCAACAGAAACCACATAAGGTCTAAGAGTCTTAGAGCCTGTGATTACATATTAGTACAAGGGATGGACCCAAATTCTCCTAAAAAAAGTTTGTTTCTTTGTAATAGGCATGTGGAATTCCTCATTTTGGCATCTCTCTTTTTGTATGTTGATTAAACGAATTCTGCTTACTGAATAAATTTTTATATCAACTGATCAAGTAGTCTGATTGCATGTAAAGAAAGGAATTTCAATAGCAGAAAGTTTGTTCTTTAGTTTTTATGCCATTTGCTATTGATGATACTCAATCAGTACAGTTCAAGGAATCAATCTAGATGTTTGTTGTAATGCCCACACAAGTTCCCTACGAATGGTCTGCCTTAGACTCTCTATTCACTATGCCCTCCTTCTTACGTCCAATCTTTTGCTTTATCACATTGAATAAAACAAATGAAATTTTCCTTCTTTGCAATGTTCATAACTCCTTTGTATATTCGTTTACAAGTCTTGGAGTTTAAAAAGCAAAGAAATAAAAATAAATAGACTACTAGTTAAAAGGGGCATGTGTGGAGTCTTAGGGGATGGGGACCCCTTGCATGTGCGATGGGAAGGGGGATACAGATTTTCAATCATTCATCTAGATGCTTGTCGACTCCTAATGAGAGATTGTTTACATTCAACAAAAGTCACATAGATGTACTTCTGATGATAGATATTAAGAACTACAGTACCATTCCTGCAAAAAAGAAAACTCCATAAGATAAAAATTAAAATGTCAAGTTCGCTAACCAAGTATTGCAGGTAAGGAGATCTATAATGTGAGCATATATCAGAAACGAATAAAGTGTGCAACTCCAAAAGTATGTAACTGTCAGACTGCTGCATTGCATCGTGTAATGTAATTAAATACAATAGTGGAATCTTAACAGCCCAATCAAAACATCATATCAGAAGAATCAAATTACCTGTATGAAGATACCATAAAATGCAGACCAAGATACAAAATATAGGGATGAACAAAATTTCGTGAGAACAAATGTGATATTCTTCAAATTTTTATCTCAATCAAAATTTGAATTGTTTCAAGGAAAAATACCTGGGGTCTAGAAATGGCCTTAAGTCAAGCTTATTGTGAAAAGTGACATGGCCACTCAATTTGCTTAAGCGGCCAAGCATATCTTGTCCAAACCTCTTTAAATGAATGGTTAGTACAAGAGGTGCCTTGCTGATGAGAAGTACTTTAGTTGCATTCCGCTTCAATCCCTTTGGCTGCTTCTCATTTTCCTTAGAAATACTTCCATCCAATCTTGTATCTCTCAAAGACATATTTAAATTTCCATTCTGTAGCTTGTCACCATCATATATACAATCTATGGAATCAAAATTATCTCTCCCCACCAAAGAAGACTGTTTACTCTTTCCAATTGGGCTACATGTAACAAGGTGTGTATTGGTGACTGCTTTGTCATTTGCTAAACAAGTTTCAGCATTGTTGTCCAATAATTCATCCTCCTCAAAACTCCTCCCCAATTTCTCCCCACAATTTCCTTGACCAGAAAAATCATCTGGACAACTGTTGTGAGCTTGAAGAGTGATGGCGCCTCTATCTGGAAATTCTGTCTCTGAGAAACAGCATTGTTTAATATATGGTTGACTGCTATCCAAATCACTGAACCTAGCTACGTGCTGACCCATGTTACTGCCATTTTCAGTGAGACCCAGGGAAAAAGATTTTGTATGACAGTTTACAGTCTTACTTGTACTCTTCAGATGACAATATTTATTGATTTCTCCTTCAATATTTGAAAGTCCGTTACACTCAAACATAGATAAATCTATTTGTTTCTCAGGTAACTTGCTCAAATTGGTGTCCGCTGCTCCCTTACAAACACTGATACTTCCCCCACCATTTACCAAATGTAACTGCTCCTCATATGTACCTGTATCATTTAAAGTTGATATTACAGTTTGTTTATACTGAATCTGTTTGTTATCCCGTTTTGACACACCCACACACCACTTGCAAGAATCATTTAAAATCTTGGAAGAACAATTTTCGCATTCCCAAGCATTTTCACCAGAAAGCAGTTCCGGCCTGGTAAAAGCAGTCAAACAACCATCAAGAGAGGTTGGAAGAGCAAAGCCTTCAGGACCTTCCTTGTTTGTTTCACTGCCCTCTTCAGTGGTAACAGCTAACTCGATGTCCCATATGTCATCTCCACCATTTCCCTCATTTAACTGAAAATAATCACCAGCTTCTGTTTCTAATTTCTGAAAGAAGGGGTTCTCTTCCTCATTAAACATTTCTGCAAACCCATCAAAATCACCATCAATTACATCAGGATTTAAACCACATAAAGGCGCATCACCTGAGTGCTTGTCTAAAGTTTCATATGTGCTTCCTAAAGACAAATTCTGAAAATATCCAAGTGCTTCAGACCCTTCATCTGCAGCATCAATATCCTTGTAAGGAAGAAACAGAACTTCTGAGTCCCCCACCATCTGAAGCAGCTCCTCCTTCTGTCCTGTCTCATGATTATCTTCCCAATCAGATACATGCATCATATCCTGGTCATCGTTAGTACCAAAATCCCCTTCAGTGGTTGACAGATTTTTCTCAGATGTCTCCGTTTGAGAAAACACAGCATTCTGGTTTATAAGACCTTGATTCTGGAAAGCAGACGTACTAGTAGATAATTGCCCCATTGACGTCATATTAGAGACATCCACTGAAGTTTGGTCTTGCCCAAGAACTTCCATAATTTCTGATGTATTCAAAGTGTCCGAAAAGACCGTATCTGCAGATTGTGCTGGTGCATCCAAAAAGTCCATCCATCCAAAATCTTCTGGAAAATCAGATTTGTTTGTGTCCCTTGCATCTGCTCCAGGTGCAATGCTTTTATAGAGCGAGCATGATGCCTCTTCCATCTCATCAGATGGCTCCTTGTTGACCTCTGATATATTCAAAAGTGAACTCAAACCTGCCTCTACTGTTCGTTGACCATCCTTTCTACTCTCATCATGTGTCTTTGTTAATCTTTTCGCATATACTGATGAAGAAGCCCAAATTTTAGAGGATGATGGCTTTGGTTTTGATGGCATAGCCAGCGATAGATCAAGAAATGATTCAAAACTGACTGATGAATGCCCACACTCGGAGCAGCAAATGGTACTAGACAGCTCACTACCAAACACGCTGGAGAAGAAGCTCGTTAACTTATCACTCTGGTCTCCGTTGCTGTCTACAAGTTCTTTTGTTTTGTCATCCCCCTTCTTGGCAAACATTTCAAAAGAAGTGTTTTGTAACCTTCTTGCATTTAACTCTTCGGTGTTCAAGCAATCGAGTAAGTATAACAAGAACTCCTGACTATCCTGCTGGTGGAATCCTCTGAAACAAGGGGCCTGGTCACAAACGGCAGAAAAAAGAGCCCCGGGATTAACAATTCCATTCCTCTTGTCCCATAATGTCCTCCCCTTCCCACTATATAAAAACCCGGCACTTGAACTCCCTTCTCCTGCATCTGTGGCAGCTTGCCCCTCCGAAGTCATTTCAGTATAAAGCTTTCTTAAACAGCTAGTCAAGCGTCCTTCAGTAACAACTGCCGGCCTACTAAAATGATCCTGAAGCACACCGATAGCAAGCAAATTCTGCAAAACAGAATTGAAAAAGCAAGTGTTCCCTAAATTCATGAGACCTTTAACCAAACGCCTACTTCCACCTCCATCTTCCTCGGATGGCAGCGGCTTCTTCTCCACAATAGCATCAGCAAGCCGAATTTCCCTAAACTTCACAGATTCCTTGACAAACTTCTCATGTACAACTCTCAAAGCCTGCAACATCAACTCACTGGCGGAAGGTCCCACCATGACCAAACCCTGGTTCTCTTCCTCCTCCAAAAATCCGAATTCCAGAAGAGCCTTACAGGAAAAACACCAGCAACGAACATCTTCACCCCACTGCACCGCATAAGGATGCTTCGTATCGAGCCAATGCTTCCAGGCATGCCCCGTGCCTATGACTTCGGATGCCGTGGAAATGCTGCTGCAACCTACATGACCACAGGCCAAGCACATCCAGGTTCGAAGCCACTCATCCTTCGCCACAGATTTCTTCACATACATCTTAGACTTCCCTTTCTTATCTTTCGAAGCAGAAGCATTAGAACCCTTTCTGAGCTCGCCGCAACCTTGGCATTGCAAAAGAGATACCCTTGAAATATATTGCTCTAATTTCTCCAAGTCTATTCCTTTTTCTAAATGTTCGCAGGGTTTGCCCGTCCATTCTACATGTTTTTCACTGCTTTCAGCAGCTGAGGAATCCGTGCGAGACGACGATTGGGTCTCCATAAAAGTATATTCTAAATCCAATGCAACCTAATATTTATCCAAATAAATTCATAGATTTAGCTTACCTGGAAATGAAATTTATGTCTAGATTCAACCTTCAAAAATATGGCCATACGGAGAAGAGATCGGGCTTGTTCGTGCTAATCTCAGATGGGCGTTTCCGACGCCGTCCAAAAGAATCATTATTGAGATTGCAGGAAATATTGTTTAAGTCCTCCAATTTTAACCCCAGAAAAGTATTTATAACGTCACCTTGCGCTTCCAAAAAACATTCACGAGATCTGACGTCATCTGTAGGAGAGGTCAGCTGCAAGTAGTTATATACCTCTGGGCGACGAACGTGTGTCGGATGTCACGTAGACGTACCAATCGACTAAGCAGACACATAATGATGGTTGCCACGTATTATTCTCTAGATTCTTAGATTTAAAGGAGTTCACTGCCAGATTTTGTAATTTAGATATATTATGATTTTTAAGTTGAGTTTGTATATTTTTGGTTTAGTGTTAAACATGGTGAGGCATTTATGGATATTGTTGTAATGAAAATTATTTATCTAGTAGTTTGAACGGGTGGTGTAGTTGGTTAAGGGCTTTGGGTTCGTTCCATGTAGGTCTCAAGTTTGATTCTCTCCACTCGAATTTATCTAATTGTAGGCATGTTCCAGCTTGGTTTGTAACCTCTCAAGGGTTTATAGGGAGGACTTGCCTTGTCAAAGAGCTAAACTCTAAGTCGTTGAGCTAACATGTTGATTCCCCTCGATTAACCAAAAAAAAAGGAATTATCTAGTTAATAAATTGGTGGCGATAGTTCACAACATAGTAATAACAATTCATTTAATATTGAAAAGTTGAGCTAACCTATTGATTCCCCTCGATTAACCAAAAAAAAAGAAATTATCTAGTTAATAAATTGGTGGTGATACTTCACAACATAGTAATAACAATTCATTTAATATTGAAAAGCAATGACGTCTGCAATTCACTTAATATTTTTCTTATCAAACTAAACATCAAAATTTCATATGGTTTTTCAGAATTAAGTTTAATGCTAAAAGAGAGAGTGGAGTACTAGAATTATTGTTGGTGTCAAAAGGATTGGAAGATTTTGTATATACACAAATTGTTTGACTCGTTCAACTGGATTTGAGTAGATATTTATTTTATCTGTTGATTTTGTGGAATTTAATTATGTGTTATGTAATTATGAAGAGTGTTAATCTACTTGCTAATCTAATTTTGTACTACAAGTAACAATTGTATTATTGTAGTTGTTGCCCCTTTCTACTCACATGTTAATCATTTTATTAAAAAACTGCTTGAATTTCAAGGTGCACAAATTCATTATTAATAAAGAGGCTACAATAATGATGATACCCAAAAGTGCAAACATTAGTATCATATACAATACAATGGTGATTATATGTACAAACAGACCTATAATAAAAGGCTCAAGAAATTTCCTTAACATTATCTATTCAACATTGAGGATGCAATATCACATAGATAGTGCCTATGGACCATAAGCCTAGTTAACTACCATTAATTATTTTTGCATTTCAATTAGCTCATTGTTTCCATTTTTAATTATTTTCAAAAATTAGCGAGTTGACTTTTATTGATGACAACTCTTTTATTATCTACCAATCTATTTTTTCAATCATGCAATCATTTTGAACCATGGGAGGGAAGCTTGCAAGTCTTGGTGTTTGGTTTAGAATAGGTTGTGAGTTTATATATACTTCAATATCTCGCATGTGTGCATGTTGGAGTGACAAATTTTTGACGCTCATAATTTTGCGCTAGGTTTATGTTGACATTTCATGCCACCCTTTTATGATCCATCATTAATAACCGATCTGAGAGATCTCGCATGGGTCACCTTGCATAAGTCTCCCTTGAAAAACCCCAGAGTTGGCTAAGTATGATTTTTTCAATATGTCAAGCTTTCACTTGCCTTCTTCCCTACATCCCTTTCTTCTTCCTCCCTTCTCTCCATTTTTCGATCTCTTAAAAATTTGACTATGTCGATTTGTCAAGGATTAGGCTTCTTCCTTCCCCTTTACCTCTTACCACTTTATGGTAAGAGGTAATTTGCCTTCTCGACCCCCGACCCCCAATGATTTCTTCAAAATTTGACTATGTCTGATTTTCAGACATCAAGGATCAAGCATCCTCTCTACCTCTTACCTTTAATTATGTAAGAGAGGCCTCCTTTCTTAAACCCCCAGATCTCTAATCCCCTCTTTTGCATATTGAAAATCGACTAAGTGTCAATCTTTCGGGGATCGAGCATCGGGTTTCCACTTTACCTCTTATCAAATTTATGGTAAGAGTTAGGGCATCCTTCTGATGCCTGGCCCTCAAATCTTCTTCTATGCACAAGCCATTTAGACTTCACTCCTTTGTCTTATACTTTACCACTTTGTGGTAAGCGATAAGATTTCCCCTCGAACCCCAACTACCTGCTTTTGGGTATCGAGGTTCTCTCTTCCCCTTTACCATTTTTCTATTATCGATGGGAGGTAAGCCCTCCTCTCAACTTTTGATCTCTGATGTATCACCCACCATCGGACCTTAACCTGCTCTCTTCCCTTTCTCCTCTTACCACTTAGTGTTAAGTAGTACTCAGTTAGCCCAACCTCTAACCTCTATCGAGTGTGACATGTGGTGTGATCTATGGTTCCCTACCATCCCACCGAGTCTTTTGGGAAAACCCACTGTTGGCTCGCGGGGGTGCGAGTAAGCGACACCTAGTGAGTATTCTAACAGTGCACTATGTATGCGGCCCAAGTGGTGTCATTGAACATCAAAGGAAAAGGTATATGCTCATGGAATATTCCCCAGACATGTCACATTTCAATAGTCATTTCCCACCATCCCATAGGTCATATCTTCAAAGGCCTTGGTTGACCACGGGGGTGTGAGATGATGCCAAGTGGCAAGGACTCGACCATTAGATGAAAGGAAACTAAAGGCTTAAATATTTTATTAAGTATGGAGCGACATAGGAAAGGTGAAGAATGTGATTGGTGCATTTTTTAGTGATGGCATCATTAATGCTACGACGACTCTTCCTCAGCTACTAGAGTTAAGTTTTGAAGGATGAGAGAATCTTAAATGTTGTTTTTACCTACTCCCATTATGAAGGGAAGGTGTCCATGACTCCTTATGTGACATCGACCTTATTTTTTTCGGATCTCTATCCCTTTCCATGCTTTGTTGTGGTTTTCACAAAGGTTTTCTTCCAGTTTGTGTGCTCATTAATGTGGTGGCTTGGCATGGATGCCTAGAGTATTTATGTTGGGTTATCTTCTCAGATTTGTACGACATGTTTATGTAAATATTGTTTAGGGTTTCAGCATGGGTTTCTTCTCAAACATGTGCCTTCTTCCATTCTCACAACTTGTTGATGAAAAATGACACTTGGGGTATGGCGTGCAGGCTATGTTTTCTTCGGGCTCTGCTTTTGGTATGATTTTCATGAGCAGATCTTTCCTTGATCAATCTCTTTGATTGTTAACCCTAGATGGGTTAGGATTTGAGTTGCATTCATCCAAGTTATGCTTGATCTATAAAAGCAACACTTGTATTCATTTTAGGGGTTCTTCCTCTAGCTCCTATGGAGTTTTTCTTTTGCAAACATTGTATTTGACACTCTACCGTTGTAAAGATTGGATTTTGCCTCTACATTAATGAAATCGACTAAGCTTTCCTCTTCTCATCTCTTTTATGTTTGAGTAAGTTCACTGCCTTCATATTTGAGTGTTTGTTTGTATTTTTCATGCATGCATGTTTGAGTTAAATTGTTTATAGTTGTTGTGTTTGAGAAACCTTGCTTTCCTTCCAGTGCCTTGTCAAACACTAACCTTCTTGTATGCCTCTAAGAGTCGATCAAACAGAGAGATGTGTGAGTCCCCTGGTCCCTCTTCAATGATGTATCTAAGCAATATAAGTTAGGAAGAAATTAATTTCCATATTGGTGTATCACTTCCTTTTCCCTTTCACGCTTTCCTTCTCCCATTTTCCCCTACAAGTTGTTAGTGGTAGGTTTTCATGTGTTGGGTTGGACCAACACATTGCATGTGGATTGAGAGAGGAAGTCGGCTTTCTCTGGAGATTCGACCTCATACATGCACAAAGGTCCCACACCTTGAGGTTGCTTCCATTGTGTCATTAGAATGTTAAGCTTAGTGTTCATTAGGGTGCAATTTAATGTGACAACAATTTGGCACCCTCTTTGGCATATGTGCTTAATTTGGGATTGTGATTTACCTACTTTTGTCATATTTTCAAGAAACTTGATTAAATCCTTATCTATTGGGTCGTCACAGAAAATTATGCTCGAACCCTAGCACCTTGCGCTTGTGTCTTGGCTATTCATGCCCAAAAATTTGAATTTGAAAGTTAGCCTCAATGTGATTTAGAAAAAAACCTTATTTTTCAGCCTCTCTAAATGATTATTTCAATAAGTGTTTGAATTAATATCTATAACACCTTTTCCTTCCTTCATAACTATCGAGCACCTAGACAACTAAGATAATTAATGCACTCTAAAAGGAAAAATCAGAAGCAAGACAAGCAGAAGATCAAAAGCATAATTCAAGTCAATTATAGTTTGCAATCTATCAAAAAATCTATATTCAAGTAGTCTATGATATTTCTTATTTATTGTTAGTATTATTATATATGCTAACACTCACAAGATCTTAAGGAAACCTCTTCATCCTCCTTGTGTGAGATAGGCATAGATGCATTAGTCCAACAAGGTTTCAAATTTGAGTGGTAAGATCTTCATTGTGTTTCATTTTCATTATTATCTTTATTGTTTTGCCTCTACTCCCCTAAAAGCATGCACTCTTTATCATCTATCATCATAACTGTTGTGGACATGGGAACACCCACATGGGGTTTGACCAAGGAAATCCCCTATATAACACAACCAGATTCCCTTTGTCCATCTTGCAAGTTTGCAAGTTGAAGTAGATTTGACATCTCAATATTTTGAAGTCTCTTGATCCCTAATTCATGTCTTCACGGACTCATTATCAATAAATTAAGACATGTTGATTATCTGAGTATGGTCACACTTAAAATTTTAATTTATGCTATCACAGATACTCAAATTGCTAAATTTGTACAAGCACTAAAACTCAAAAAAGTGGCATTATAGACATGGGCACCCTACATTGGTGTCATACTTATTCTACTCTAGATTTCAACACCAAGTTATTCTCTTTATTTTCTACCCAAATTTTCTCTCTATTTTTTATATTTAGTTTTGTAATTTTTGAATTCTATTGCATTTAGTCAATTTAATCATAATTCACCTACTTCATTGCATCATCATATCAATCACTACCCTCAAACAAACAAACAAAAGTGACCAAACCAACCTATTTAGATCTCCTTTGAGGACAATAGACAAACATCCTTAGTTGATTTTATGTCCCTAATGTTTAAGGTGGAAAGATTGATTTAGGTTTGGATATTTAGCCTAGATCTCCTTTTCCCACTTAACACCTATCAAGGTAGACCCAACTATAATATTTGACCATAAATAAGTAAATATTTATACAATGGATATAAAATGGATTAGTAGCCAACACAATAGTTATGATCAATAAAAATTAACTTACATGTAGGTGCAAGAAGTTGGATCCATAAAATGTTCAAAAAGTGGAAATATTTATCCTAATTTTAGAAATTTGTCCAAGTTGGACAATATTTGAAGCACTTACAAATGGAATATTTAGAAATTCTAGTGAAGCTAAATGCAGCATTTTATGTCTAGTTTTTAAATATGTAATTTATTCTAATACCCAAATGATATAAATTAATTTTTAATATGCATGTATAAAAACCGTTTTTAAAAGGCAATTTTTTAGGACCATACCCTACATGTGTACGACCACTATAATTTGATCTAAATAAAATTATTTTTCTTATTCCTTTTGGGGAAATATGTATATAATATTAAAAAATTGATTAAGATATTTTTAATAATTTTTTTGTATTTTTTTATTAATTTTAAATTAATGGCCCCAATTGTTATTTACGAAAACCCCTTGTGTACACACACCATAATTTGAGCTAAACTAATCATTTTTTTATTTATTTTTTCATTGTGAAAAGAGTTGTTTTTAGATTGGTTTCATATAATTTTTTAACAAGAAACTTAAAAATTAAAATATTAAAAAATATGAAAATGTAACATTTTAAGTTTATGGACCAATTTCCTCATAAATTAATTAAAAAATAGAAAAAAAATTCAATCATAAAAAAATTACATATTTAAAAACTATACATCATCATCTATAATGGATTTTAATTTCATTAAAATATTTTAAAAAAAGGTCATCAGTCATATTGCTAAAGTTAGATTTTTCTCTTGGCATTGTCATGACCTTGTACTCTCAAGTCCAAAGCTAAGGGTTGGGTTACCATGTCTTTCTCAAGCCTAAAAATAAACCAAAAGGTAGTACGTCATTTCAAAAAAAAAATAGAACAAGTACTCACTTTACAATGGGTACCCATTCTATTTTACAAATGGGTGCTCGCTTTTAAATGGGTACTCATTCTATTTTATGAACAAGAAAAAAATTAGGAATGAATACCCACTTTAAAATGTGTACCTATTTTATTTTTAGAATGAGTACCCATTTTAAAGCGAGTACTCATTCCTAAATTATCTATAGTTTCCCATTTTAGGTAAAAATGTAGTACCACTATATTTTGCAACTTGTTATTTTATGAATACGAGCCTGAAAAGAAGAAAATGGTGGGGGTCTCTCTTTCGATTATAGGGTTCATGTAAGGTCTTCTTCTTAGGGAGCATTGTGCCTAATACCTCCAAGAGAGGACTAGTCAAAGTATCAAATCGTCATCCATGGGATACCTCATTCACATCATGCCATGTCAATAGATCGTACATGTTATCAATCAGATATGCACCCTTGTTAGATTTACAAAAAAAACTATCTGTTGAAACATGGAAACCCTTTTCAGATGTGGGTGATCTATGTGAAAAGGGAATCTCTAGAGTGAGTTGGTTCTCCGAATGATGAATCCTATTCAAAATGTTTTCTTGAGGAAAAGGGTAGAAAGATGAACTTGAATGAAACCTATGACTAAAAATGACTTTTAAGATTTCAATATGATTGGTTTTTCCCACATAAATAGTTCACAAAAAGCAACAAGAATTCACAACTTCTCATGAACACTTAACACAATCATGACTTGCATGAAGATTCAGATTTTGAATACATGCAACCTGTACTTATGATCTTTTTGCACCAAACTGCAATTCAAGGACATGACAAGGATTCTGTAAACAGAAATCACAAATTACATCAAACTGAAAACTGCAATTGACACAAAATTGAGAAATAGGAAAATTTGTTTCTATTAACTGAAGGAGTATTACATGTCTGAGTACAAATTTTTGAGCTACAAGACTCTATGTTTTGCATGAAAGCAAGAATCATTAATCTGGACTAGAAAAACACTAAGTTTTTCTCTAAGATATACCTCAAAACCCTCATCCGAGCTCAAAGAAAAAGCTCCAAGAAAGACACCAAAAATTGCCCAAGAAAATGGCACAAAAGTGGAAAAGTCTCACTTTTTGCATGTACATACTCAAAAGCTCCTAAAAATAGCTCTGTTTTGCTTTAAAAGCAAAAAAAACACCTTATCTCTCCACCAAGAATCTCAAATCCGACCAAGAGGAAAAAGTCAACATCAATCTACTAAAAATAGCAAAGAAATAAAACAATTTATAAAAGCATTGTTTTATTCCTACTTTACAATGACTTGCAGATTCTTTACAATTGCTCTATTTTTGCAAATAAAGATAGAAACTCTTTTACAAAACATCACCTTATTACTCCATTACAATCTTGATTTTTCTCACAAAAAATCATAAAAATAATAAGCCCTCTCTATTACATATTTAATTGATTTTCATCAAAAATCAATTGAAAAATACCAATACTTTACTGATTTCTTTTAAAATCAATTTAAAAAATTAGATGCCTAAGGTATATCTCTAATCTATATTTAATTGATCTCTCCAAATCAATTAAAATCTCTAAAGCATTTAGCCTTTCTTCATTTTAATACTAAGGCATAGACAAGTGTTGATTTCTAAATCAAATTCCCTAAGTATTAACCAAAACCTAAAGTCAATAAAAGATTAAGACTTAAGTAGTCTTATGAAATCCCTAGAAGGCTCGACGTAGGCATGAGGTTTTTTTGGCCCCTCAAGGTATAACTCATGACTTAATTTAAAATGCAAAATATTAAAATGCCCCCCTAAGTTCGAACTTCCCCATTCAAATGGAAAATATCATTAACCTAAATTCGAACTAGGTCAAGATTGAACAAAACAAGAAGAAAACCCTAAAATCATATTCATTTCCACTTTGCAACTTTTGGAGAAATGAACTCTGCTTTAGAAAAAATGCACCGCCATGTGCATGATAGGGTTTTAGCTTGGGAAAGCTTGGGAACTCCATGATTTTGTCTTTAAATGGTTGATTCTCCCTTCTGCAACTATGGTAAGTTTATTTCATAGTTTTTGTGAGCTTCATCCACTGTATTTTGAGAGAAAAAATCCATTAAAGTCGCAGCTTCTACATACTATCATCTTTGATTTATTTTTGTGTTCCTTTCTTTGTGTTTGCTTTATCTCTTTGGCCACCATGAGAGAGCTCAACCCATGAGTTTGAAAGCTCTGTGAACTTGGTCGCACCATCTCTTTTCCTCCATTTCTTTGACAAGGTAAGCTTTGACTTTCCTCCAACGCTTTCCTCTATATTTTTCCATTCAAACAAAAGCTTTATAAAAGCTTCTATGAGGAATAATGATTGTTGTTTCCTCTTAAAAAAAAGAACCCACTACAGGTCACGCCATGAACATGCCTGGTTCTTGGACTTTATGAAGAAAGCTCTCTGCATTTCCTATTCTTTGAATTCAAATTTTGAAAAATATACAGTAAACTCAAAATGGGATTTTCATTTCTCTGAATTTGCACTTTAGTTCAAATGATAAAAGGGAAAACCCTTGGGGAAAACTCTTGCTCCATTTTTTATGTAAATTCTTTCATAAATGGGCTCGAACCATCATAGCATAGTATATATTTTGCACTTCTTATGAAACCCTCGTATGGGTATTTGATGTATCTTATGAAACACTAAATTAAGGCAAGATTGAGTCTATTTAGCTTAGAAGGGCCCTAAATCCGTGAATGTGTAAAACACATTACAACACTAGATTAGGTCCACTTGATTTACAAGCCTCCCAAATTTAATGTGAAGATATAAATAGATACATTTTACAACATTAAATTAGGGCAGAGTTAAGTTAATTTATCTTAAAAAGGGCCCAAGACCTAATATGGATGTGTAAAACACTTCATAACACTAGATCAAAGCAACATTAAGTCCAATTTATCATTAACTATTCCCATATCCAGCAAGGTACACATTTTTCTACACTACAAGGCTGACAAAAAAAGTTTATGCTTTTTTTTATTCATAGTTGTCTTGCAAAATCTCTTGGAATGTCATATTATATTCAATATTTGAAAGGAGCCAATCATAAAAACCATTTTTAAGTGGAATTCAATACATGGGATAGGAGTGTCTGGTAGTGTTTCTTCGGTTTGATGAGAACAAGAATTCAGAGAGAGCGATAGTGGTACATGAGCTCTGCTAGGGTTTTGTGCTTTCTGAGGTCATTAGTGGCCCCTCCTGCGCAGGAAATTGTTTCCTTCATTGAGTACGGCCGCATTTACTGCGGTTTTAAGGGTCTATTATGCCTTCAACCTGTTCTAACCCAATAATTTTTGCTGGTGTTAGCGGTTCATCGACACAGTTTAATGGCTCCCCCACCGAACAAATGCCCTCAAAAATTTGTTTCGAAAGTCTTTCACGAGGTAAGCATTCGGACGCCCCTATTGATGTAGTTTTACCTTTACCTGATTTTGATTTTGCATGTCAATGGCTCGAACAACACACCCTTGTGGGTTATTTTGTTGGGAGGACTCTCACCGAAAATGTGCTGAAAGACTGGGTCAGCAAGGCTTGGGTCCCTCATGGGGTCCACCTTGATATGTTCCAAAATCTGACCAAGGGTTTTTTTTTTGTTCCGCTTTGCAGAAGTTAGTCATGTCCAAGCTATTTTGGGTCATGGGCTCTGGTATGTTCGGTCTTCCTTGTTGGTTTTCCAGGCATGGACACATGATTTTTCTATCTCAGAAGACTCCAAAATGCGTGTCCTGGTCTGGATTTAGTTTCTCGGGTTACCTTTGCCTTGCGTTCCCTTCTTGAACCATATTGCTTCCTCTTTGGGGAGGGTTGTTTGTATCGAACTTGATAGGTTCTTTCAAGCCCATCATCAAAAAAGGGTTTGTGTGGAAGTTGATTTATCCAAGGATTTGAAAGAGTCTGTAGACATTCAAATCGGTGATATTCGACACACCCAAAAAGTCACATATTTCAATCTGCCCAACACATGCTATCGGTGCCAGTCAGCTAAACACAAGATCAAGGACCACCCTTTGACAATTCCTCGTACATTCTTTCAGTCATGGGATGTAGAAAAGCCTCGTCCAACAGAGCCTTCTGCTAAGGCTGAAACAAAGTGGACTACGATTTCAAACTGGAAAATAAGTTGTCTGGTTATGGGTCAGCTCCTAAGGCCCCTGAATTGACCACGCTGGTTTCAAACCCTTCAAAGAAGGGGATAGCTACTCCCTTAGGAGTTAATTTTTCTATTTTACAACCCAGGTCTAAGGCCATGCCTTAGCCTGCAACTATTTTGTATGCTCAACCAGCTTTGTCCTCCGCAGCGGGGACTCAGCGGTAATCTCACAGCCTATCTCCTCCACCAGAAGAAGGTGAATATGTGCCTGAAAAACAAATATTCTCTCCTTCTATTCAAATTGGTTCTGTTCCGCAAGAGTTTTTGAACAATAGCTTCTCTTCCCTGGGTGAAGAGGACCGAGATTCTGCAAGTATAGAAGATTTTCCATGAATTTTATCTCATGGAATGTTCGAGGTCTAACTGACCTCTCCAGGAAGTATTCTGTTAGGAATACTTTGAAGAATTACCTAGGGATTGAAGTGCTTTGTCTCTAGGAAGTTAAAATTTTAGGTTTCTTGCTTGCTTTGACTTTTCGCTCTATTTGGCCAGCCATTACTATGTTTTGCACTCTACATGAGGTTGGTCATGGTGGAGTTGCTACTCTTTTGGCCGCACAATTGCATTCTTGTGTGGTGGACCATGGGGTTGACCCCTCCCAGCGGGTTGTTTGGGTTCTTCTCAATATTGAGAATCATTCCTTCGGGATTATTAATGTTTATGCCTCTAATGATGTCGTGGAGTGCTGCTTGCTTTGGCACTGGATTGCTGATTCTTTTCCAGTTGTGACTTGGTTGCTCTACGGAGATTTCAACATGGTAGAAATGGCATATGACAAGAATGGCACCTTGCCTTTTCATTGGGCAGCGGGTGAAAGGGAGGCATGGTTTTACATGAGCAATAAATTGGGGCTTTTTGATCCCAATATGGGATGCCGCCATTCTCATTCTCTCTGACACACTTGGTGCAATTACAGGGTTGGTTCTGAAAGAGTCTTTAAATGCCTTGATCGTGCTATGATCTCGGCTCAATTTTTTTTTTCCTTCAATAGCTCTGCCTTGCCTGTTAAGCCGTTAGTAGATGTGACCCTTTATGATCACTTCCCAATTCATTTTCGCATTGAATGGGTGTCTTGTAAACCTCGCACATGTAAGATTCAATTCTTCTTGAACACATCTTTGCTTTGTCACAAGCCCACCCTGGCCCACATTCACTGGGTGTGGAATTTAGAGTGCAGGCCTCCTGGCTGTATGGGCTAGATTGCTTGGTGGAATGATGCCATCATTCGTACTGTGCATTTCTTGCGCATTTATGGGTGCCAACTTGCTATCTTTCGTCGGCGTTCTTACGAGGCCACCACTACCGACTTGCTTACGACTATGGAGGCTTTAGTGGCCAGTCCTTTCTCCCCGTCACATCAAGTCTGAGTGGCAGATTTAAGACATCAAAATCAAGTGGCAGATAATTATTCTGTTAGAGGTGCTCAAATCAAGGATCAACATTACTAGCTCAAAATTGGTGATTGTGCCTCCAAAGAGTTTTTTTTGGCTCTTCGTGCTAGGCACTCTTCCCCAAGTATTAAAGCATTCGAAGATGGTAACCAAGTGCTTTCTAAGCTACTTGACATTAGGATTTTGTGCGTCACTATGAACAGGTTTTCATTGCTCAAGACCCCATGCTTGCGCACCAACAAGCCCTTCAGGACTGCCTTGCTGTTGTGCCACATAGGCTTTCTTCACCCCAAATTAATTTCTATGATCAATTGTTAACAATTGATGATCTCAAGGAAGACGTTTCCTCCATGGCCGATGATAAGGCTCTTGGGATTGATGACTTTCCTTGTGAATTTTACAAAGCTCTTTGGGATTGTGTTGGGAGTGATTTGCATCATGTTTATCTTGAAGCCTTTCAAACCAATTCTCCAGGAAATTTAATAAATAAAGGCAATATTAAATTCATACCTAAGACTGGGGATCCGAAGGATATTTGCAACTGGCGACCCATCATGCTTCTCAATGTTTCTTATAAAATCATTGCCAAATCCCTGGCTCTAAAAATTCCCCACCTCTTACCTCAGGTTGTGTGTCCTGAGCAAACTGGTTTCATTAAATCTAGGTTTATTCTTGTTAACATTATTGCGGTTTGGGAAGGCATGGAGTGGGCCCAGTGGTCGAACAAGAAAGCGGTGTTCATTAAAATTTATTTTGCTAAAGCTTATGACCGCATTGAATGGCCTTTCATTCTTGCGATGTTGCAGTCCTTGGGCTTTGGGCCCAACTTTATACAGTCTGTTCATATGTTTTTTTCTGATGCCTCGGCTTGCATTTCCATTAATGGCCACTAGTCTTCTGCTTTTGGTCTTTTTCGTTCTATTCACCAAGGATACCCTCTTGCCCCTGCTTTGTATGTTCTGGCTGCTGAGGGCTTTGGATATCTCCTAGCCAATGTTGTCTCCCAGAAATGTGTTAAAGGGATCTCTCTCTTGGACTCTCAAGAACAACTTGTCAATGGACACTTCGCGGATGATTCCTTTCTCACTCTCTTAGAGGATGAAGGTTCTATCACTACTACCCTTGAATGCCTTGATACCTTTTGTCTTGGCTCTGACTCTACAATTCAATGGAACAAAACCTTGTGCTATAGACAATCGGTGCTCCCCACTCTTGTGTGGCTCCAAACTTATAACTGGAAGTGGATTGGGCAGGGAGAAATCTTTCAGTTTTTGGGCATCCCCTTTGCCTTTCAGGCTTCCCCTTAGGAGCTTTGGAAATCTGTGCTCTCCAAGGTTGAGCAGAAGCTGGCCTATTGGATTACTAAGCCGCTTTCACTGGTTCACAAATTCTAGGTGTGCTCTAAAATTTTGGCTGCCACCCACGTCTACTATTCTTCCTGTTGGGCTCCTTCTAAAGCTGCCTACAACAGGATTATCCGAGCTCTCACCGAGGATGAAACCTGGAAGATTCTCCTCAAGCATTGTATTCAGTCTGGTTTTCCTGTTCATAGGCCCTCCTGAAAAGGAATTGGTCTCCAAACCCTCCTGGTTATGAGGGATCCGGTTCAAATTGTTGGCTCCTTTGTGGCCAAGAGCATTTGGCGCTCTTGGGAAACTGTTAAGCCTTGGCTCCGTTGGGTCGGGGCTAGATTTCGTGATGGGCTTTCCATCAACCAGCATAATGTTAGGTTTTCAAAGGCAGATATCTAAAAGCTAAACGCAGATTTTATCAAATAAACCAGAAATAAAATCACACATAAAATTAACACAGAGAATTTAATGTGGTTCACCCAATGTGGGCTACATCCACCAAACCGCAGCCATCCAATGATATTATTAACCAGTGCAAAACCTTATTACAATATCACGAATAATCGTCTGTTTCTTATTGATACTGTAACTCTATCCTAAACCCTTTATAAATTAGGGTTATACAAAATCGAGGTTTTTTCCTTTTTTGTGATTTTTCCCTTTTTCACTAATTTCTCAAAAAAGCAGGATACAAATTTTTCTCGGGGGCTACCGCCCTCGAACCCCCGTTTTCGGGGGTTGCCACCCCCGAAGCCCCGCCCGGGGCCCGGCCCAACCCCGGACCCCGGCGAGGATACATGAAGAGTGTACAGTATAGAATGATCAGTCGCCACATACCAACAATCTCCCACTTGGAGACTGATCAAGCTCCACACCTAAACAATCTCCCACTTGGAGACTGAACCTGGACGACACCGTTGCACTTACAGCTCCCACTGGAAATAAGCACCTTGGACCCTGCTGCTTTCTTATACTTTAATTCAACCTTGAAGGCCAACTGAAGCTGAAGAGGAGCTCAGCTTCTCCCTTATCACTACCTTAGTAAACATATCCACTGGATTTACATATGTATGTATCTTTTTCAGCTTTACCTATCCATCCTCCAACACTGACCGAATGAAATGATACCTCAACTATATGTGTTTGGTTTTAGAGTGCAAGGCAGAATTCTTTGCAAGATGTATAACACTCTAGCTGTCTGTGAACAAGTAATTTTCAGCCTGTTGTTTTCCCAACTCTTCCATGAAAAATTGCATCCATATCATCTCCTTTGCTGCCTCTGTTGCAGCCACATACTCTGCCTTTATGGTGGATAAAGCAACCACCTTTTGCAATCGAGATATCCAACTTACTGTTGTTCCACCAACGGTAAATACATAACCTGTGGTACTCCCCTTGGTATCAATATCCCTTGCTAGATCTGAGTCAACATAGCCTTTTAAATCTGTATTAGAGCCCTCAAAACATAAATGTTTATCTGGTGTACCTCTCAAATACCTGAGAATCCATTTCACTGCATTCCAATGCTCAATTCCTGGATTACTCATATACTGGCTAACAACTCCTATAGCATGTGCAATATCTGGTCTCGTGCATACCATGGCATACATTAAACTACCTACAGCTGAAGCATATGGTACCTTGGACATTTTTTCTTCCTCCTCTTGTGTCTTTGGACACATATCCTTAGTCAATTTTACATGACTGGGCAAAGGTGTGCTGACAACTTTTGCATTCTCCATATGAAATCTCTGCAACACCTTTTTAACATAATCAACCTGAGATAAAAACAATTTCCTATTTTTCCTATCTCTTGTAATCTTCATACCAAGGATTTGTTTTGCTGCCCCCAAATCCTTCATAGCAAATGAATTTGCTAACTGTTGTTTTAACTCCTTTATGTGATCCATGTTAGACCCCGCTACAAGCATATCATCAACATATAAACATAAAATAATGTAGTTATCTTCACCTAGAATCTTAAAATAAACACAATGGTCTGAATTACACCTGTTGTAACCTTGCTCAGCCATAAAACTATCAAATTTAAGATACCATTATCGAGGTGCTTGCTTCAAGCCATATAAGCTTTTCTTCAATCTGCACACTAGTTTCTCCTTACCTTTGACCTCACCATATATATTTCCTCTTCCAAATCACCATGGAGAAAGGCAGTTTTAACATCAAGCTATTCTAAATGCAAATCTTCAACAGCCACAATACTTAACATAGTACGAATAGAGGTCATTTTAACAACTAGAGAAAATATTTCATCAAAATCAATACCCTGTTTCTGTGCAAATCCCTTTACAACTAATCTGGATTTAAATCTTTTCCTACCTCCATCCTCCTCTTTCATCCTATAAACCCATTTGTTTGCTAAAGCCTTTTTACCTTCAGGCAACTTACATAATTCTCAAGTCTGATTTTTCAGCAAGGAGTCCATTTATTCTTCCATTCCATGCTCCCACTGAACCTCGGTATCCACCTACATAGCTTCATGATAACATTCTGATTCACCAACATCAGTTAATAGAATAGAGTACAAAGAGGGAGAAAATCTTTCTGGAGGTCTACTTAACCTTGAAGATCGCCTAACATTCACTGGAGTTTGTGGTATTTCTTGTTGTTGTTGTTGCGGAGCATGAGGAACCACTAGAACATTGGTGTTTGTAATATCATCCAACACTGCATAATCCTGTTCTTTCTTCTCATGTTGCTGCAATAGATCTTTGTACAACATTTTCTCATTGAATATGACATCCCTGCTTCTCACAATTTTCTTATTTTCAAAATCCCAAAGCCTATAACCAAATTCATCTATGCCATATCCAACAAATATATATTTCTTTGATTTTGCATCAAGCTTGGTTCTATTTTTAGAATCTATATGTGCAAATGCTTCACAACCGAAGGTTTTCAGAAAATAATAACTTACCTTCTTACCTTTCCATGCTTCCTCTGGAATACCACAACCCAAAGGATTAGAAGGACCTCTATTAATTAAATAAACAGCAGTATTTACAGCCTCTGCCCACATGTTTAAAGGCAACCCAGCATGCAGTCTCATAGTCCGTGCACGCTCCATTATTGTTCTATTCATGCGCTCAACCACTCCATTTTCCTGTGGAGTCCTTGGAACCATTTTCTGCCTACGAATACCATTAAAGGAATAATAATCTTCAAACTCTTTACTACAATACTCACCACGATTATCAGATCTGAGACATTTTAACTTTTTACCTATCTCATTCTCAACCAAACTTCTCCATTTTTTAAAAGTTTCAAATACATCAGATTTTTGCCTAATGAAATAAATCCATACCTTCCTAGTTGCATCATCAATGAATGTGACATAATAATGAGAGCCACCAAGAGAAGATACCTGAGCTGGTCCCCATACATCCGTATGTACAAGCTCCAATTTCTCATCTTTCTTTTGTTTCCCATCCTTGAGAAAACTAACTCTCTTTTGTTTGCCATACACACAAATTTCACAGAAATCCATATTAACACATTTTAGACCTGGTAAAGCATTCTTTGAATGAAGTACTTTCATACCTTTTGCACTCATGTGCCCAAGTCTGTTATGCAACTGTTCCTGAACATTGATTTTTATCTGCAATCGCTAAAGTAGAAGAAACCGTATGACATGTACAAGGATATAAGGTGCCTACTTTCACACCTTTTGCTACCACTAAGGCACCTTTTGTAACCTTCCAATTTTTATCACTAAATGTAACAACACAACCTTCATCGTCTAGTTGCCCTGCTGAAATTAAATTTCTTTTTAGCTTTGGAACGTGCCTTACCTCATGTAGTAGCCAATGATTCCCATTCTGCAACTTAATCTTGATGCTTCCCTTTCTAACAATCTGATAGGGTTCATTATCTCCCAAATAAACCAGCCCAAAATCCCCTTAGACATAATCAAGAAAATAATTTCTATGGGGCGTAGCATGAAATGAAGCCCCTGAATCTAACACCCAAGAATCATCAGCATTGTCAAGAGAAAGAATCAAAGCATCCTCATCAGATTTATTACTTACCACATTTGCCTCTTTATTTCCTTCCTTTTCGTCTGCTTCTTTATTTTTCCGAGACCAACAATCTTTCTTTAAATGACCTGGCTTACCACAGTACCAGCAATCCCTCTTGTCTCTAGATTGGGACCTTCTGTAACTTGATTTTCTTTGTGACTTCCCACGACTTCCGTAATTGTTTCTTCTCTCCTTTGTTCTACCCCTGCTTTCTGCATTCAAAACACTGCCTTATGTGGATGTTCCACCTGAGCTTTTCCTACGAATTTCCTAGCTCAAAATAACACCAACAACATCATCAAATTTCAATGTATTTGAACCAGAAACAGAATTGCTAACAACAATTACCAAGCTATTCCAGCTTTCAGGCAAAGAACATAGAATCAAAAGAGCCCTAAATTCTTCATCAAATTTTACTTTTACAAAAGTTAATTGACTGGTAACTGTATTGAACTCATTTAAATGATCAGTAACTGATCCACCTTCTACCATTTTCATATTAAATAAACGCTTCATAAGAAATACCTTATTCGAAGCGGAAGGCTTTTCATACAACTTTGCTAGGGTTTCCATCAACTCTAGAGTTGTCTTTGCTGTTGTGATATTGAATGCCACCGATTGTGCCAAGCATAAGCGAATACTGCCAAGTGCCTTTCTGTCCAAAATATCCCAGTCCTCATCTATCATTGCTGTGGGTTTCTTGGTTTTCCCTTCCAATGGCCGCCATAAATCCTTCTGATAGAGATAGTCCTCCATCTGCATCTTCCATAACTGATAGTTCTGCCCATTGAACTTATCAACCTTCATCTCACCCTCGTCTGCCATTGCTCCCACTTAACTGTGAGACTCTCACTCAACCGTGAGACTTTCCTGCAAACGATAATTGAAAAACAACCCGCTCTGATACCACTTGTTAGGTTTTCAAAGGCAGATATCTAAAAACTAAACGCAGATTTTATCAAATAAACCAGAAATAAAATCACACATAAAATTAACACAGAGAATTTAACGTGGTTCACCCAATGTGGGATACATCCACCAAACCGCAGCCATCCACTTATTAATCAGTGCAAAACCCTATTACAATATTGCGAATAATCGCCTGTTTCTTATTGATACTGTAACTCTATCCTAAACCCTTTATAAATTAGGGTTATACAAAATCGGGGTTTTTTTCCCTTTTTGTGATTTTTCCCTTTTTGTGATTATACATGAAGAGTGTACAGTATAGAATGATCAGTCGCCACATACCAACACATAACCTTTGGTGGTCTCCCCTTTTGGCTCAGAATGGTCAACCCCTAGCCAAGTCGCCTTGGCTCAAGACCCTCTGATTTCATAAGAAGGGCATTCATACGCTGCATCAGCTCTTTCATCGGCCTACCATGCATCTCTTGCAGTGGGATGTTTTTAAAGCCTAGTACAATCTTCAAAACCAGGACTGTCTTAATTTTGACGGGCTGGTGAGTGCCATTCCGACGGAAATACTTCACAAAGTTGGTATTCGTGGACACAAACCTTGGTGGAAAGACTGGAAATGGTTTCCAGATACTCCTCTCAGGAGCTACAAGCCATGGCTTGGCTACAGGTGGCTTTCACCCCATTTTCCTGTGATCAGCTCTTTGAACCAGAGGTGGCTTCTTAATTCATCGACCCATACTTGGCATAAGAGGTTTGATGCCACTTGGTCTGCAATTTTTAATCCGAAGGTGGCCCATTTTGCTTGGTGTATTCTTTTCCAAGGCTTGCTTATGGGTTCTCGACTTGTTCATTTGGGGGTTCCTGACCCTCACTGCCCCTTTTGTGGGCAGTCTGAAAGCTTTAAGCACCTTTTTTGTTTTTGTTTTAGAGCTCGACAGCTTTGGGCTTGGATTCATGAATTCTTTCGGCCTTTTAGGCCGGAACCCTTTTCTTGGCATATGGTTCAGTTGGGGGACCCACCTGAAACCCCGATTAAATTCACCTAGCTTTGGCACACTTTCAGGGTAGAAATCCTCTTTAATATCTGGAAAGATAGAAATGCTTGTATATTTGATCATTCTCATTTATATTCTAATGTGTCTCTTTATGCTAAAGGAGTTATATGTTATAATGTTCTCTTACAGATTCAAGTGCAAGCCAACAAGGTTGCACTGGAAGTGGCTCACCTGCAGGTTCTCCTGGACCACTGGGGAAATGCCCCTTGTACTATGGTTCGGATCCCTGATTCACCCTCCTCCTCGTACGGTCGGCCGCCTTCTCGGGGCCGGAAGCGGAGTGGCTCCACGTAATCCCGCTCCCAGCCTCCTGCTCGGTGAGATTCTTGGCCTCTCAGGCGGGCTCGTTCTCCTCCACCACGTCCTGGTCAGGGCTGGTACTCTAGTGGTGCTCCGGGGAGTGGTGGTGGTGGTTCTGGGTGGCCCTTTGATGCTTTGGCTGCTTTTGGCTTTGGTTGGCCCTCTAGTGGCAAAAGTTTTCCGCGGATGGCTCTTGCAATCTCGACTCAACGCGAGGAAAAAGATGAAGATAAAGTTGATGATGGTTGGGGTGCTCCTCCTGACATCACTCCAAACCCCGCTGATGTATGGGGTAAAAATTTGGATGATAGGGACCCCCCAGGATCTACTGGCACTGCCTTGGCTGCTTAATTTTTCTTTCTGTTATTAAACTTCTAGGCTAGGCCCATGTGATATTTTGGCTTTTCTGGGCTCTGCCCATGTGACATTCAGGGTGTGCCTTTTCACCACCCGCCCCTTTTTTGTGAATTTGTAATTATATCTTTATATTAATATAGATATCTACCTATTCATCAAAAAAAATAAAAAATAAAAAAATACATGGGATATTTTCAAGAGGAATAAAAAAGAGGGTTTTTGTTATTCACATCTACTTGTACTTTAGAATTTATGGAACCAAGGATCTATATTTAGTTGTACTTCAAAATTTCAAAGAGGCATCAATTTGAAAATACATTAAATATTATTTGTTATTTTTATGAAGAGGGTTTGGTAATCATGGGATCAAAACAACATCAAAGAAAAAGTATATAGGGAGCTCATGATACTTGAAGAAATTGAAGCAAATAGAGAGAATGGGCAAAACCACAAAGAGATAGAAGAATAATGATTTGAGAAATAAATAATATTGAAGCATTTAACTCCATGACTATTGAAAAGAAGAAAATTCAAGAATCCATGAAAGATGGGATGAATTTAGGTGATTAAAATGTGGAAATGGTAAATATGGAAGAAAATGTGACTAGAGAAAAAAATCCAGGTATGACTTTAAATCCACCTTTCAATGATATGAAAAATGTGACTATCGAAATAAATCTAGGCATGTCTTCAAATCCACCTTTCAATGAAATAGAAAATGTGAGTATATAAACAAATCCAGGTATGTCACGTTTTGATGATATTAATATTAGTTATATTAAAGAAGCTGGATATTCCAACAGTGGGATCAATTCTACTGCTGAAAAATGAAAACACAAAATAAGAATGAAATCCCTTGTATGAGTGAAAATGAAAATGTTTGTATTTAAAATTGAAAGAAATTTCTTGGATAATATTCCTCGTAAAATATCTTGGAGACAAATGAGAACCCATGCAAATAGATTATATAAACTATTTTTATAGAAAAAGTCCAGGATTTCAATGTCAACTCAGGATGCAACTAGTGAAAATGTGGAAAATGCAAAAAGTGATGAAAAAGATAGGTATTTTTTTAAAACCTAAAAAAGAAAGATGAATCAATGAAACAAATTATATTGAGGTGTTGCTAGTTCTATTTATTCTATTGGAAAAAAGATTTGATCTAAAGATAAGAATGCAACACAACAAGATATAACAACTGCTTTAGTTAATAAATCAACTTCGAGTAAAATAATGTTAAGTGATAAATTAGTTAATTTCTAAATATAAATACTAAGACTTTAATAAGAGTAGAAAATAGAAGATAAATTACTGAAAAGGATCCAATTAACCAATGTTATATTTTTAGTGGTAGTCTCCCAAGGTGTGACATGAAATTAAATAATGAAATCAAATCTTTAATTGAAAAATATTGGCATGATAATACAAGGGTATCATCTTATGTTAGAGATGTATTAAGATAAACAGTGAGGTCAAAAATTCATGAACCTCATCTGGAATGTCTATTAAACATGACTCAAACTATTTTTTTTTTTTAGATGATTTAATGTTACCAAATATTACCATAAGTTGAGAGTAAATTTCATGCTTAAGGAGAAGGAGAGTGGACGAAATAGAGTTCCTGTGCGGCAGTAGAGTTATCTATAGGCTATGATAGGGATTGCATGAACTTCACGACTACAACGCAGGTGTTGCATGGGTGGAAAGAGGTGTGTGGGCTAGTGGGTGGCGGTCGAGAGTGTAGGGGGCGAGTGTTGTGTGTGTGTGGGTGTCAGGCTATGTGGGGGTGGAATGAGGCCCCCCCTTCTATATTTTTTCCTTCTTTTTTCCCTTTGTGCTTCTCTTTTTTCTTTAGTGGCTTGATTATGGTGAGAAAATCAGGGTTTACAAAGAGTGGGTCTTTCTATGATGTGGTGTTGTGTTTTTCTTAGCCTCAAGTTGAGGATTCCAATGCGATCCATTTTTTAAACAATGTCATGCAAGGGGAGGGTCCTGATTTGAATGGAGGGCAATACTAAAAGTGAATGGATACCTTGAGAGGAGAAAAGATTATTTGGTGTTAGTGATACAACCAAAATTTATGGAAGAAGATGTAAGCTACCTATCGAACCATGCATCGATCTGTGAATTTATGGGTATTCATGTATCTATTCCCCTCCTAGAATCATGGGCTTGAAGGGTTTGGAATCCAAAAGGTGATACGAAGATTATGTTGGCTACTAACAACTACTTTGTGGTGGTGTTCTTATGTCTAGTGTATCGTAATAAGGCCTTCAAAGGGGGTCCTTATTTGTATAGCTAGGTCGGTTTGTTCATTAAGCCTTGGCATGTAGGATTTAACATGACTGAGGAACTTCCTTCAAGGGTTTTGATTTGGGTGCATCTCCTATGGCTTCCATTAGAATTTTGAAGAAATGATATCTTGCACATGATCGCTCTCTTGTTGGGTAAGTAGGTGGGTCCATCACAACAAAATTTGGATAAGAAGGTAATTTATTATGTCTGCATTTGTGTTGAGATTGATTCAAATAACCCACTTCTAGATTCTCTAGAGATATGTCTTGGGTCTACCTCATGGATTTAGTAGCTAGATTATGAAGCTCTCCCTTTTCGATTTCGAGTTTTCCATGAGTATGGTCATTTGCAATGGAAACACTCAAAAATTACCTTGTCTAGTTCATCCAATGGGGCATCAGCCAATGCTCCTCCTAGTTCAGGGCATGGTTTGGACAAGGGGAAAGCCCCTATGAAAGAAGGTGGTGTAGATAAGGAGGGTTTTGTTCCAGTGAAACCTCGTAATAAGGGTAGAGGGGTGAAAAGGATCTTTAAGGATAGACAGGGTGAGAAGACCTTCAAAAGGTTTGAGGTTCTAGAGGACCTGGATAAGCAGGAGGTGGCACTAGATTTGTTGATCATTAGGGAAGGTCTAGTGGGTGACAAGAATTTGGTACCCAGAGAGATGATTAGTCAAAGTGGGCTCATCGGGGTTCTTGATGCTTCACAGATGGACACAGATTAGGTGCAAGAGGCTTTTGTGTAGCATATCAATTTGAGGCTAATGAATTGGATGGTAATTTGGTGATGAGTCCTTACTTGTAGCCAGTAGAAATGGGTAATCTAACTCCTAGAAAAGGTGGTAAATTTCCACCCTTGTTAGGTCTGCAACAAAAATCCATTAAAAAGGGAGGTCTAGAAAATACTTCTAAAATTGGGCAGAAGAAGGATTGAAATAATTTAAAGGTAATGGGTGAGAATTTACTGGAATCAAGCTCTATTAATACTAGTGATTCCCAATTTTCTAACCCTCATAAATGATTGTCCTATCATTAAATGTGAGGGGTTTGAATAACATCCCTAGACAAAAGGTTGTTTGTGAATTGATCAGGGAACATTCCCCAAATGTTTTGTTTCTTCAGGAATCTAAGTTGGTGATGGAAGGAAGATGAACATTGCTACTAAATTATGGTGGAGGGGTTAGTGTCAATGCATTGGTGCTTAGGATAGTGCTAGTGGGATTTCTTGTTTGTGGGAGCCCCATAAGATTATCCTGATGGGGTGGATTTCTAGTAGGCATTCAATGTCATTGGTTGCCTTCAATGTGGATTTTGGAGAAGTTATCTTGCTCATAAATGTGTATGCCCAATCTGATTTTGCAGGTAAATCTTGTCTTTTGGCTCACAATCATTTTGTGTGATTCTTAGCTCCTTATTTTCCTTGGATCATGGTAGGATACTTCAATGCTATTTTTTGTATGGAGGAAAAAAGAGGTGGAGCTGATAGATTGGAGGCTTTGTCTGCAATGTGTAAGAATAATATACTTTCTCTAAATTTGATTGATATTAAAGTAGGGAATGGAATATTTACCTAGAGTAACAAGAGACAGGAGCTAGTTCTATCTTTGAAATCTTGGAAAGGTTCTTGGTTTTGAGTTATTGGACTAGATGTAAGTGGATAACTAGGTTTGAAATTTTGGGCCAGAGGGGCTCAAACCATTGGCCTATCATTCTTTCAGTAACTGGGATTGGAATTTCTAAGAACCTCTCTTTTAAATTCCAGTTGATGTGGCTCTGTGAGCCTTCTTTATAGGATCTTGTGGCTGATTGGTGGAGTCAAGGAATGCCTGCCCACACAATGACTATGTACTTCTTTGTTAAAATACTTCAGTACGTGAAGTATCAGCTTAAGAAGTGGAATAGATGAAGCTTTGGAAATATTTTTTTGGCTAAATCGAAAGCGCAAAAAAAAATTAAGAGCATCACTAGGAAAAATAGAGATCATAGTTTTACCAAGGTTTCTTTTAAAGTAGAATTAGATGCTATGAAGGAGCTTGCAGAATGGGAGATGCGTGAAGAATTTTTTTGGAAACACAAGTCTCGCATAGACTAGCTACAAGAGGGGGATATAAATTTGGCTTTCTTCATTTTTGTTAAGGCTAGGAGGCATGGGAATCTGATATATTCAATTGTGAATTTTCAGTGGGTTCAACTATCTTCCTTCAAAGATATCTCTAATGAGGTTATCTAATATTTCTCAAATTTGTTTAGTGAAGATTCTCTTGATGTAGTGGGAGAGGAGAATCTTATTTTAGATTGCATCCCTTCAAGTGTTCCTTTTGAGATGAATGAGGTGCTTTTTAGTCTCATAAATTTGGATGAATTAGAGAAGGTGGTGTTCCAAATAAAAAAAGAGAAATTCCTAGGTCCTGGCTTTCCTATTGATTTCTTTCACAAATTCTGGGAGGTCATCAAATATGACTTACCAGAGGTTGTTCAAGAGTCACAAAGAAATATGCAAATGCTAAGAGTTATGAATTCCACTTTTCTTATGCTCATCCCCATGAAAGAAGGGGCTAACTCATGGGATATGTTTATGCCTATTTACCTCTGCAATATGGTGTACAAAATAATTACTAACTTAATTGCTGAGAGACTCAAGTCATGGCTCAGTAGATTCATTTTTGAGGAGCAAGGTGGTTTTTTTATTGGAAGGAAAATTCTAGATGGGGTGGTTATTGCAGTTGAGGCCATTCACTCCATGGACAATTCCAATAATAAAGTTATGTTCATCAAATTAGACATGGACAAAGTTTATGATTGTGTTAAATGGACCTTTGTACATAAAGTACTTTTGGCTTTTGGATTTGGTTCTGACTAGGTTGAATGGGTGATGAGTTGTGTTACTTCAACTTCTTATTTTGTGTTGATTAATAGTGAGCCTTTAGGTCTATTTGGTGCTTCATGGGGCCTTTAGTAGGGGGGCCCTTTGTCACCATATTTACTCATTCTAATGGTAGAGGGCCTAGGCAGAATTATAAAGTCACATGTTAGGAAAGGGTTGATTTATGGCTGTAAATGGGATGATAAAATGGCTAGGATAGTCTCACTTATAGTTTTTGGATGATACGACATTTCTTGGGGTAGCCAAAATCAAAGAAGCTGCTAATCTTAAAAGATTTTTTGATATCTATTTTATAATTTCAACGTAGAGAGTTAATGAAGCTAAGTCTTTTATTTTCTTGTTCAACACCCCTCTTGGTATTCAGTTTAGAATTTCTCAGATTCTCAGATTCCAAATTTGTGAGTTTTCCTTTGTCTATCTCAAAATTCCCCTCAATGGGCCCCTTACCTAGGGGGACCTGACAGTTTATTTTGGATAAGTTTCATGGAAGAGTCAACCATTGGATGATCAAGTGGTTATCCTTTGTAGGTAGAGTGTTGCTATTGAAATCTGTGGTGTAGGCCCTTCCAATTTACAAGTGTATGGTTCATATGGATCCTTTAAGTTTTGTGAGGGAGTTTGATGCCTTGCCTAGACAATTTCTTTGGGTAGGTAATCTTGAGACCACCAAGTGGAGTTTGGTGAAGTGGGATAATTTTTTTAGATTGAAGCAGGAGGGTGGTCTTAATCTGAGGTAGGTTATTCTCATGGGTCAGGCCTTAGCTGCTAAATTGTATTGGTGTTGGTGCTCTAATCAAGACCAAGTTTGGTCCAAGATCCTCACTTATAAATACCTAGGGGGAATGGTGTGGGAAAATGTGCCTAGGATCAACTTATTTGGGAAGGGATCATTGATTTGGAATACTCTAAAGAGAGGAGCTAAATTAATCCATCAGGGTTTTTTTTGGATTTGTAATAGGTGATCTAAGGCCCTATTCTGGTTTGACTCATGGGATGGATACCCTCCTATCATATCCATGTATCCACACTTATAGGCTTTGTGTCTTTCTTTCTTGGAAGTTGATTGGTCTAGGGTGGATGATTTCAAGGCGAGTAGGAACTTGAGTAAGGTGGATGTGTTTTAGTGGAAGGACCCCTTAGATTGGTTGTTGGGTGGGTCTATGGATGATTAGGACGAGTTAGCACATATTATTGAACTGTAGCTCTTTGGTGATTGGTGATATTTTTTCCTGGGGGTTGGATCAGAGAGAGGTGTACTTAGTGGCCTTTGGATACCAGGATATTGATAGGCATAAATATGGAGATAACGAAGTCCCTTGATGGAATTAGATGTGGAGTAAGTATTATTGGCCCAAATGTAATTTTTTCATACGACTAGTTTCCTGTAATAGATGTATCACATGGGACAATCTTTGCAAGAGAGGGTTCCAAGGACCATCTATTTGTGTTCTCTATGTAAATGATGAGGAGACTATCACACACTTATTCTTCTAGTGCTCTGTTGTGTAGACCATTTGGCATTTTTGGTGGGATGTTTGGAAGCAAGAATGTGTGCATACCTCCTCCCTTTTTGAGTTTTGGAGAAGTTTGGGAAGACCACCAGATAAGAGCTTACTTCTTTAGGTGGCTTGGAATATTGAGCCTTCTTGCAATATTTGGCATACTTGGTTGGAAAGGAACCATAGGATCTTCCAGGGGCAATAGCTGGGAGTGCATCAACTATGGTAAATAGTGATGGAAATGATCCAATAAAATATCCAAGCTAAATGTGTGATTGATACCCCTTTAGATCATGGAGAGGTGGAGTGATGTAAAGACTTGGCATTTCAGGGGGTGGTTTGACTCCTCCCTCGTCAAGGGGGTTTCAGCAACCCCAAAGGAAAACTTAGCGAGAGAGGAGTTGGTCCCCTCCTCCTACTAGTGATTTGAAGATCAATACTGATGGTTCCTCTAGGGGAAATCCTGGGCTAGTTGGGTTTGGTGGTGTTGGAAGAGACTATTTAGGGGAAGCTCTATTCTTTTTTTCCCTCTTTAAAGGGCACCAGTCTAATAATCTTATTGAAGCTCAAGCTATCCTTTTGGATTTGGAAAGGGGATGTGCTCTAGGTTGGAGTAGAATTATTTGTGATTTGGATTCTCAAATCCTAAATAATATGTTGAATAGTTGACATCTTCAAGATGCTAATTGGAATTTGGTGGTGCATCAAATTCATTAGATCAACAAGTCTTTTGATTTTGTCCTATTTGTCCATATCCATGTTGGGAAATTGTGTCTCAACCTTGTAGTTATATAAAGTTTATTGTTGATAGGATATATATGAATATATATATATATATTTCCTAGTTACACTGATAGGTGTAATATACAATGGGAGCACAGGATGGAGTGGAGGAGTGGGATGTGTGAACAATTTTTTGTTCTTTTTCAAAAAAATCCTAAATGGTTGACATACATTAAATAAATGATATATTGTAAATATGGAATGCTAATTATTAGGTTTTCTAGATCTAATGGTGGATATTTTATTGGCTTGTTTTGTCCTAGAAGGTAACCCTATTTTATGATGGTGTTGTACTACAATTGTAGATGGTGATGTATTCTGAGATTTTGATAGTGGTCGTGTTATCTCTTGATCTTTAGTGGTGATACTTCTATGAGAAGCTTTCTCTGCAAGTATATTGTAATATTTATAATTTCTAAATAATATATTGGGTGGCTTTTGGAGTATGGGGTTTTTCTCTTGAAAGGGTTTTCCCCACACAAATCACCGTGTCATGGTATGCATGATATTTATGTTTATTTTTGTTTAAGTTTTTGTAGATGTTAAAGATCTATAAAGTTTTACATTATTCTCCTCTCAAGATTAGTGTAGGAAGTTGTTCCGCTACCTTTTCTTCCTTACAACTGGTATCAGAGCCTGATGACCTTTGGTTTTAGGTGTGGGTTGTTGGGTTTTTTTTGAACTAATCTAGATTTGAGTGGGATATTGTGTAGAAGATACTTTGTGATATTGTTGTAGGAATTTTCAGATGGCATGCTCATTAGGGAGAATACAGGTGGATAAATTTTCTAGAAATAATTTTGAGATGTGGAAGCTGAAGATGAAGGATTTGTTGATAGATCAAGATTTGTATGATGTTGATGAGAATATTTCAAGGCCTATAAATCCTACTCAGGCTACTCAATATTTTGTTATGGACTGTAAATTTGAGGGTCTAATTAGATTGTGCTTGGAAAATTTTGTTTTAATTAATGTTCATGAAGAGACCTCTGCACAAAAACTATGGAAGAAGCTTGGTGAGATGTATCAAGCCAAATTTTTAGTGAACAAGATTTTTTTGAGGAAGAAAATTGCATTCCTTGAGAATAGAAGAGGGTGGACAAATCACAAACCACTTGGAAGCATTCAATATGTTGGTGGCTCAATTGGCATCAATTAGTGTCAAAATGGATGAGGAGGAGAAATATCAGATCTTGCTTTGTTCTTTTCCCGAATCATGGGATTATCTTGTTATGGCTATTGGGAGTACTTCTCTTATTTTCAAGACTAAATATGTGGTGGGTTCTTTGCTTTCTGAAGATATGAGGAGGAAGGCATCCATCACTGCCAAGGAGGCTCTAAATTTTTGTGGAAGACCTAAGGAAAAGCAAGAAGAATGAGAAGTGTGATAAAACCAAGTTTAAGTGGAGATCTAAATCTCCTAGAAAGTCCAAAGTTATTTGCTAGAACTGCGGTAAGCCCAAGTACATGTTCATAAGAAATGCAAAGAAGAAAAGAAGAAGAAAAATAAGAGATTTGATTCTGGTTCTGAGTCTGAGAAGGAAGATGGTGATGCATTCATTGCAGCTTTGGCAACTTGTGCAAGTAATGATGCATGGTTAATTGACTCAGGTGCATCTTTCCATATGAACTTTAATAGAGATGGTTTTTTGAATATGAAGAATTTGATGGAGGTAAGGTGTACTTGGGTGATCATTATTATTTGAATACTGTTGGCCATGGTAAAGTTAAAATCAAGTTTCCTGATGGTAGAATAAAAAGGATTAAAGGTGTGTTGCATATCCCTAGATTAGCACAAAATCTATTATCTGTGAGAAAACTAATAGATGTGGGTGTGCAAGTAGTTTTTTTTTATGTAAGATGTAAGATGGTTAGAGGTGCTATGGTGGCTGCTACAAATATCAGATACATCACATTGTATAAGATTGATGCATGCACTATTGAGTTCAATAGTACTTCTATGAAAATAAAGTCTATGGAAGAGGTGAGGGTTTCACCGTCAATAGATGGTCAAAGCTTATGGGTACCCAAGGGTACTCTTTCTTCTAAATCAAAGTTACCTATAGAGAAAACTATGTTATGGGACCAGAGACTTGGCCACATTGGAGAAAAGGGTCTAAGGACCTTGAAAAATAAAAACCTTGTTGAAGGTTTGTCTGATTGTAATCTTGAATTTGATTTTTGTGAGAATTATATTTAAGGAAAATAAAACCACATTCAGTTTTGCTCGAGTTCTCATAAATCTTGTGGTGAATTGGATCTTATTCATTCTAATGTGTTTGGTCTTGTAGATGTTCCTTCGATTGGTAAATCCACATATTATGTTTCATTTATTGATGATTATAGTAGAAGGACATGGTTTTACTTTCTAAAGAGTAAATCTAAAAAAATTGTTTGATTTAGAGAATTTAAAGCAGTGGTTGAGTTAAAGACTAGAAAGAATTTTTTTTTTTTGAGGAGTGATAATGGCAGTGAATTTTTCTTTAATGATTTTGATATATTTTGTAAAGATTGTGGTATCCATAGATAAAAGACAACTTTGTATTCTCCACAACAAAATAGAGTTGCAAAAAGAATGAACATGACACTGATGGAGAAGGCTAGGTGTATGTTGAGTGGTGTTGGTCTAGAACAAAGGTTTTGGGATGAAGTTGTTGCCACTAGCCGTTACCTGATTAACATGTCTCCTACATCGACTCTTGTTGATAAGAAGCCTATAGAGGCATGGTCGAGTCACAAGTCTTCATCAAGACATCTTAGAGTTTTTGGTGGCGAGGCATATGCACATGTGCCAAAGGAGAAGTAGAAAAAGCTGGAGAATAAGACTATGAAATGTATTTTCATCAGATATAGTTATGGTATGAAAGGATACAAGCTTTGGGATCCTATTGCACAAAAGGTAACATATAATAGAATTGTTATTTTTAGAGAAAATGAGACTTCTTCTCTTGCATTGCATCTAGAACAAAGTAAATAAGATGTGATTCAATTTCCTTCTACACCTAAGAAAGTTGAATCGAGACCCATGGATAGATAAGAAGTTGAGGAGAGCTCATCTAGATCTGAATCTTTAGAAGAGGAGGAAGAACCTCCAAATCAACTTGTTTGTAGGTCTACAAGGCATAGAAAACCACCTGAAAGGTATTCACCTAATGATTGGAGATGTATTTTTGCTTTGAATACTAACATGGATGAACCCAAATCTGTATAAGAGGCATTAGGTATGAATGATGCATAATCCTGAAAGATTGCTATGGATGAATAAATGACATCTTTAAAAAAGAATGATGCATGGTATCTTGTATCATTGCTCGAAGGATGAAAAATTATTGGTTACAAATGGGTGTTCAAGAAAAATATTGGTTCAGATGGTTGTATTGAGAAGTACAAAAGCAAGGTTGGTTGTGAAAGGTTACTCTCAAGTTGAGGGTGTTGATTATGGTGAGATATTTTTTCCTATTACAAAAATGACATCCATTAGATTTTTTCTTTCTATTGCTACTGCTTATGACTTAGAGGTTGAGAAAATGGATGTGAAATCTACTTTCCTTCATGGTGACTTGGAGGATATTTATATGACACAAACAGAGCACTACGTGGTGAAAGGTAAAAGTAAATTGGTTTACAAAATTGAAGAAATATTTGTATGGCTTAAAAAAAAGGTCCTAGGATGTGATACCAAAAAATTGATACATATGTGTTGAGTTTGGGATTTGAGCATTCAAAATTAGATCATTATGTTTTTTTATAAAATTGATGGTGATCATTTTGTGTTTATTGCATTATTTGTTGATGATATGCTATTTATTGGAAAAGGGAAAGGTATGATTTCAGAACTGAAATCTCAACTTGCTGCTAAATTTGAAATGAAAGACCTTGGTGTAGCTAGACACATTCTTGGGATAAAAATTAAAAGAGATAGAGTGAATAGAATGCTATGGCTTGGCCATAGTAAGTATGTCAATTAAATTTTAGAACGATTTAATATGTAGGATTGTAGACCATTGTGTGTTCCCCTTTTTGTTGGAACAAAGTTATCTATTTTAGATTGTCTAACATCTCCATCAGAGATGGAAGACATGAGAAAAGTGCCTTACTAAAGTGCAGTTGGAATTTTGATGTATGCTATGGTTTGTACTAGACTAGACATTACCCAAGAAGTGGGAGTTATTTCCATATATATATCTAATCCTGGTAGATTTCATTGGGATATAGTTAAAAGAGTCTTTAGATATTTGTGCGGTACCTCAGATTATTCCTTGTGTTATCATACTAATATGACTAAAGATGAGATTTCCCTTGATATTCATGGTTATGCGGATTCAAACTGGGTAGGTGATATTGATACCAGACAATCTGCCAGTGCTTATGTTTTTACTTTACTTGGCGGTGTGATTAGTTAGATGAGTAAGTGACAGGTTGTGGTTGCTTTGTGCACTATTGAAGCAGAGTATATGACAACTACTCATGCTTGTAAAGAAGCTATTTGGATTAAGAGACCGTGTTTAAATATTGGAATAAAATAAGGTGCAATGATAATTTATTAGGAGAGTCAGAGTGTAATATGTCTAGCCAAGAACCTGACATTTCATGCCAGGACCAAGCACATTGATGTATAGTATAATTTTATTTGAGATATGGTCGAAGATGGAAGGGTGAAACTGATTAAGGTAGAGACTTTGATGAATGTTGTTGATTATTTAACTAAGCTTGTGAGCACAGAGAAGTTCATATGGTGTTAAGAGACTATGGGCCTTTCAACCCATGGTTATAAAGAGACAATGTTTACTCCCTCTCGTTGCTCTTGCAAGGTGTTCGACAAGTGAGATTTTTTGGGAAATTGTGTCTCAACCTTGCAATTAAATAAAGTTTATTGTTGATAGTATATATATGAATATATATATATATATATATTTCTTAGTTACATCGATAGATGTAATATACAATGGGAGCATGGGGTGGAGGGGAGGAGTGGGATGTGTGTAAACATTTTTTTGGTTAACTTTTCAAAAAAATCCTAAATGGTTGACATACATTAAATAAATAATATATTGTAAATCTAGATCGCTAATTATTAGGTTTTGGATCTAATGGTGGATATTTTGTTGGCATGTTTTGCCCCAGAAGGTAACCCTATTTATGAGGGTGTTGTACTACGATTGTAGATGATGATGTATTCTGAGAGTCTAATAGTAGTTGTGTTGTCTCTTGATCGCTAGTGGTGATAAACTTGTGAGAAGCTTGCTTTGAAAGTATATTGTAATCTTTATGATTTATAAATAGTATATTGGGTGGATTTTAAAGTGTGCAGTTTTTCTCCCGAAAGTGGTTTCCCCATTTAAATCACCGTGTCATGGTATGCATGATATTTATGTTTAATTTTTTGTAGTTGTTAAAGATCTGTAAAGTTTTGTATTATTCTCCTCTCAAGATTAGTGTAGGAAGGTTTTTGATACCTTTGCTTCTTTACAATCCCGAGAGAGTGGAATAGAGTGGTAGATTGTTTTTCCAAAAGGGATTTTGAGTTTATGGGAGATTGGAGGGTAGATAGCTGGAAAAATCTACCTTTGGAGTGTTCCTAGTGACTGAAGGATTCGATTCTTGAAGATAGGATTTAGTAAGATAGGGTCCGATGGGACTTGTCTATGGCTTTGTTGCTTCCCTAGATAGGGGGAGTTTTAATGGTGAGATTTGTACTTATACTTTTCTAATATAATAAATTTTTACCCCTCTTTTCTCAAAAATATTACCATAATTCAAAAATTATTTGAGAAATGTAAACCTTGGTATGTGAAAATTAATTTAATGAATCTCTTGTTTTCTATAAGATATTTAGCATTTACAGGGTGTTGTACCCTTTACACAAAAGGTCACTAGGGAAAAATTTCAGAGCAAGAGACCAAAAATACAGACCAAAACAGACTAGAGACAATGAATTAACAACAAAAAACCAACATATAACTAACTAGAGGAAACAACCCAAAAAAAACAAGATCTCCCCTACTTAGGAATGTTCTCCCATTACTTCATGAGGAATTTGAAGACATCCATATTTTGTTGGCTCGAGATGAAGTCAATATAAGTGTCATGTTTTTTAATCTCTTCTTGGAGCACCAGATCCAAAGTGATAGCAAAGTGATGGATCACTTTGAGAGTGATGCACAAAATTCCATTAAGCTTCCTTTCAAGAGTTTCCACACAAACCATCAAAGCATTGCAATCCTGGGTTATTTTATTGTAGTTATGGCATATTTCCTTTTTGTTCTCATGAGGGGGGTGGAGTCCTCCTTGAGAATTTCATTAAGCTCAAGAAAAAGGCTTGTGCCATTAATGAAATCCTCAACATCCTCTTCCATATCAAAATTGTTGTTATCATGTTGTTTGTTGTCTTGTTTAGAATCACTTGATATTTCATTAACAGTGACCGCATGCACCTGCTTACTAGCCAATCTATGGGATCTTCTCACATTAGCAGCCCCAAATCTAGCATTGAGACTAGCTACACTCATTTTTTCCTCTTCACAAGTGTTATTAGTATTAGCATCATCCTCCCCATCCTTAGAGGTTGCTTCCTCAACAAAAAAGTTGACAAAACTCTTCTTTTTGTCAAGGTTTTTTTTCACAATATTCTTTCCAAACTTTTTAACAAGAGAGTTTTTAAGCTCACAAATCCCCATTGCTACCGACTTCTGGCTCAGAGCTTGGTTGTTTTTACTCTTCTTTTATGACTATTTGGCCAAATTTTTAGGGTTAGTTTTGGGAGTGCACTGATTGGCAGGAGGATTCAACTTGCACTTGGCATTAGGTTTGGTAGCATTCACCTTGTGGGGTTTCTAGGGGTTTCATGGGGGAAGTGACAATAGGAGCTTCTTCCAGAAGGCAAGCTTGGATTGGTTTGGGGGGAAAAGTGCGAGGTGAAAATGGTACAATCTCAAGATAAGCCCTTGATGAAGCAAGACAGGGGGTTTCTTAGGGTTCTTTGCATAAATCTCCACAACATCTTTCATAGACAACTCAAACCAAGATATAATAAAAAAGGGGAGGATGATGAGTAGACGGTGCCTGACATGGTTGAGTAGTGACATATTGTAAAAATAAAAGCATTTAAACCTACCCTCAAGTATTAAATATTTCATAATCTCCAAGCTAAATTTTTTATATAGAAATGTGGTATATGTTGTACTTTGCATACTAACAAAATTATGTAGAAATATGGTATTAATATGCCACCTCAAACTATGAAAGAGTTTATAGAAAGTTTGTTTTGTAAGACATCTAATGAACATTATTTCATTTAAATGCATGTATTTCTGGACAACACAATAGATGTGGCAAAATTTTATTGTTAGGAGAATGCATGCATGAAAGTATTTCACACGATTTTGGACAACAATTAGTGGATGTGAAAATATTCAAGAATGTTAAATATTCTTTAAAGTATGGAAAATTCAGAAAATTTTATAATTTAGTCACAAAAAATTAGTGTACATTCATGCACTGGAGAATTTAAGGATGTGATTGTACTTAAATATGTGAAACACTCCCAATATTCTCTGTTGCTTGATGGACAATTTCTCACATGTAAAAACATATTTCCAATTTGAACTATTCAATTAGTGGGTGACTTTGCAAAAAACCATACTCTTTCTCCACAAGCAAAAATTCAATCTCAGTATTATAATTTAGTGCAAGTGGTCATCTTTGTTCATATTGTATACATATATGCAAGATAATAATACATAAGATAATATAAATTTTATGAGGGAGTACCATTTCTATTCGAGTGATAACTGATTACACTCATCAAAGATTTTCCAATATTATTTCAATATATTTTGTAAAAATTTAATAGAAAGATAAATTTAGATGGAAAAACATCTTATATGGTCATATAATTGTACAAGACAATTAAAAAATTCTAGAATATTTTATTGGCTATGTAGGGCTCATAGGGAAAAAATATCTAACATATGTAGATTTTTTCTTAAAGTTGGACATGATAAAGAAAAATATGATGGAGCTAGAGCATATGTGAAAAAAGCTCTCGCTAGAGAGCAACTAAAATTTGACGATGCAAATTTTTTTAGAGATGCACGTGCAATTATGGATTGATGTAATACAAAATTATCCATGAGATCAAGTGAGAACTATATAATAAAATGATACTTTCGGCCAGTTGAAGAAGAGAACATTCTTACTTGATATGATTAGAACAATATTGAGTTGAATCTTTCCAAATCAAATTTAAGGTTGGTTTTGAGGGAAAAATTAATTTCCTTAACCTCTTGTAGAAAAATAACATCTTTGTATAAATTTTAATATAAAAATATCCTTGCAACATATTTTCTATCTGAGGACTCTAGTCCCCTTACATTCCAGCTTAAGCAATTCAATATCATATGATTCCATTTTTGGTGGATCCTCTTCACATTTCTTAAAATTGTCAAAGAATTTGGGAAGTTTCTCTTCTTTTTATTTCTTTCTTGTATAGGGATCTCCTAAAATATTTCCATTTTGCCTTTTTTTTCTCATTTTTGATTTAAACTTATAGTTTTGAAAATTATCACCCTTCACAATTTCACACTACCTTGACAATTTCACTCTATATTGCCCATAACTTTAATTATAATAAAAATTTACCAATTTTGCGACTAGATTAATAAAATATATTCAATTCCCCATCATCCCTTTAAATTTAGGCTAAAAATAAGGTCTAGCAAATTGATGCCATTTTGGGACACTTTATGACATTCAATGGCGTCACTGTCCTTGAGGCAAAATTTTGAATGTTTGAAATTTCAATTGGTAGGATTTTAGGATTTGAAAATGACCTCAAGTTGCCCCCTACCCAAAAGGATTACTTAAAATGCATATAAAAGCATGTTTTCCTCTCATTTTGAACATTTAGAAAGCAATTTTATGATGAAGGAAGCAATTTATGAAAGGAAAGCGAGTTGGAGATCATAAGATCAATCAAGGGTAGATTTGTGAATATTATTGCAAAAATTCATGATCCAAGCATCATGTAAAAGTGTATGTGAGTTCATGTTTGCATGTTTGTGAAGGCTAACCCTTTTTGTAGGTCTCCAAGCAATTCAAGAAATTCAAGCAAGCAAGAGCCAAGACCTTGAGGTGATGTGTATGTATTCAGTCCTTCAAGGAATCCATTGAAGGGTGGTGAGTTGCAACACTTTATGATTTCATAATTCTTTCCTATCAATTATCATTTCATCATTGACATTACCATTGTGGAAGTGGAAATAGTAACATGGGGTTTGACTAAGGCAATCCCCTAAATGGCACAACATTTCCTATCTCTTCGAATGTGTAGGTTTTATGTTTGAAGGAGATTGAAGGAAGCTTGAAGATATATTTCCATTATTGCATTTAAAACCTTACACCTTGTCAACTCACTGAAACTCACCTACAAAATTATCCGATAACGATCCAAAAAATTTATGGGCAAAAATCAAAAGCTCATATATGACATTAGAGGACTACGAAAATAGATCTAAGACACCCCTACAAGGAATAAGATGCCCTTGGGCACCACTTTCCTCCTATTTTGATCGATACCAAATTTTTAGGACAAGTACACAACACCCTTCCCTTCCTAGATTTGCCTACAAATCTCTATTTCAGTCTGTCAATTATCAAGATATTGTAATTTTTATATTAGGGCACATAGTCTAATTAGGTTAATCAAAGAAAATAAATTCCAATCCATTCCAAGACCCTATAAGATATAGATCTAGGTTTGATTGGATCACCTTCATGGTTGAAATTCAATCTAAACACCTTGTTGATTTGCATCCTAATCTACCTTTAAAAAAGGAGCAAAATTAATCTTAGGTTTAAACATTAAACTTAGGGTTCCCTTTTTAAAGTAATTCAACCCTAGATCTAGGTTTTGCATTGCCTTATCTTGCATTGTTCATTTAGGGTTTCATTTTTACATCATAAAAAGACATAAAAATTGAAAAAATTACATTCAATATTTCATCATAGGTTGGGTTTATTTCAGTCATTTAGGTCAAATCTACATTAAAAATTACATTCACAATTGTTACTTTTTGTTCAAACATTGTTACACATTTGCATTTGAGTTACATTGTCTTAAATTGAGAAAATTCTAGAATAATATTCACTATCACACATGTTTGCACACAGACCCAAAATCCCTAAGCAGTCTTTTAAATAGTCAAACTCTTAGTTTTTACCCCCTTGTCCAAGACTGAGATGCCCTTGGACGACTTTGTCCTGCTATTGGTGACTCATTTTTTTTTGCATAGATCTGTGTCTTTGTGTTATCAATACGTTTTTGCTTGTTTAGATCTGATTTGAAATTTTTAAAAGGGGTTATTGCATGTGAAAGAAAGGTGTCATTTTTCTTAATCTGCTACAAATTTATGAAAAATTGTTGCATTTCAGTGTTGGAAATTATAAGATTTGTAGGAATTTTTTTACATTTTTTGAAACATTGCATAATTTGAGTAGATTTTTTTTTATAAAAGTTCAAAACCCTAAGTTGTTACAGCACATTGCAAACTTAAAATATCTCAAAACCACAACAAAATTAAATCCAAATCTAGGTTTGTAAGTTGTCACATAGTTACTTTCTATCACTGGTGCCTTTGAAATTGAAAGTTAAAAAAATCCCTAGTAGGACTTAGATGCCCTAGGGAATCCTATTCCTCCAAAATCTGCCTGAGATCTCCATAAAAAATTAATACTCGTTGTTAGTTTGCATATCTAGAGTCTAATTTATAGATTTGTGTCTGTCATAAGTCTATAAGTCTATTTTCAGTCCTAGCTTGCCTTAACGTGCATAAACCTAGATTGTAATTAAAATTTAATGATTAATTTTGTGGAAAGCATAGTCATTTGATCATGTTATATCTCTTTTCACAAGTGCATTATATACCTACCAAGCCCTTTAGTTGTGATAAATTTGACATTTTAGATGATACCCTTGGGGACTTCATCTCACCTAAATCATCCACTAAGGTTTCTAGCATTCCAACAAATAAATTTTTTGATACTCATGATAATCATGGTAGTGATTCTCATTCTATACATCATAATTGTCAAAGTGTCTTAACAAAAGAAAATGAAATCATTGACACATTTCTTAATATCACTTTGCCTAATCTTCATTCACCTCCCAACATCTTCCCTACTTATGAGAATACTTTGGTGCAAGAGGATTCCATCATGGACAATCATGGCAATCATAATTGTTCTTCTCTTGATACCTCACCCACTTGTAGAGGATCCAATCATTGAGTTTCATGCAAATTTTGATTGTTTCTCTCCTAACAGTTCTCCTACTTGGGAAGATATTGTGGTGCAAAAGGATGAAATCATTGATACATTTCTTTCAAAAGAAAATAAGATGGATGGCATAGATGAAGATGCCAAGTTGACATTAGATCCCCCTTCAATAGAATATCATCAACAAGTAGATAACTTAGTTGAGGTTATGAACACACAAGTAACAATTAGATCACCTCTCATTATAGGACCTCCTAAGCCCCTTGGCAATATCTTGAACTTTGCAAAACAACTCACTAGTAAGCATGTGAAGTAAAAACTAAATTATCATGCAATTTCTCATATATATAACATTCGTTGATGTAATGGTAAAGATTATGATATTTTTGAGCAACTTCATAGTACTCCAACAAAAATATCCCTTTGGGACTTGATTCAAGTATCACCTACATACCATAGGATGCCCCAAGAGGATTTACAGAAGAATGATGCTCCACCTTCTATTAAACCGAATGATGTAGCCATACTATTTGATTGTATGCAAGTGACAAAGTTGGATATCACATTCCCTCAATATAAATTACCCTTGCTTGAGATCCAAAATAAACATGAAGCCTTAATTATAAAGGTGATCATTAATGAAACTAGAGTTAGGCATACTCTCATAGACAATGGAGCAGGTCTTAATGTTTGTAGCATTGACCTCCTAGATAAAATTGGTGTGGATAACAATCTTATAAAACCCAATAATGTTAATATTTGCGGCTTTAACAATGTTAATAAGAAATCCTTAGGAATGATCACACTATCTATTGAGGTTGGACCCATGGTTTTGCCTACCTTTGTCCATATCATGCTAGGACCTCTTTCGTACAACCTTCTCCTAGGTAGGCTATGGATTCATGCCATTGAGTCTTGTCTACTCTTCACTGTGAGATGGAGTATGAATATAATAATAAGATATACACAGTTAAAGCAGATGCACAAAGCTATAATTCACAAGTTAAACATGATCGTAACACTTCCAACTCTCTTAATACTTTGATTCCAACTTCAAAGGTAGAACCTAGACAAGTTGATGGTAATCCTAATTGTCTTTCACCTACAACAAAAATCTTAGATGATGATTGAAGGCCGTTAGATTTAACACCTTGTTTCAAAGTGGAGTCTAAAATCTCGCCATCAAAGTCCAAAGAGTCAAATAAAAATGATGATCATGATAAAAATTCATCTTCAAACACACATTTTGGGGATGATTGGGGTTCATTATATTTTACACCCTCCTCTATGGGAGAGTACAAATCTCACAATCTAAACCAAAATAGTCTTTTGTTTCATTTGCTCAACCTGGTTCTGCATTAACAACATCATCACCCCATGGTGGTGATGTGGGCTCTTTAACTCATGTCCCTCATGAGTGGAAGATGCTTAACTTTAAAAAACTTGAAAAGGATTTGCATGCTCTGGAAGAAGCCAATCCTTCTTAGAAGCATGTACATAACATAGCTTCATCTGAGTTGGAAGCATGTTATGGTCTTGGATAAAAAAATATTTTTAAACATGGATATAAGGAAAACATGAAACAAAATGATAGGGATCAAGATAAGTCTATACAATACTTTTCCAAGCAGGATCTAGGTTTCCAACATTCCTCCCCATCTTCATCTAATGCTTTATCATTTATTGCATGTATGCCAACTTGTGATAAGAAAGAAAGATTTTCTTCACAAGGGAAATAAAAGAACCCTACTATTGATCAAGAAAAAATATTGTTGAGGCTTCTCAAATCCCACCTGATTACTCTTCCTCCAAGAACGTGAAAGAAATTCTACAACCAAAACTCATTTGGAGCATTTCATCGAGTGCATGCTCATTATACCAATGAATTCTAGGCCTTGAGTAATAATATATAATAAATTAAGGATTGTGGTGCTCTTACATGTGTTGATGCACCTAATTACTCTAATCATTATGATCTTCATCCTATCATGTTGCTCATCACTATGTGGAATTTGTAGCTTTATGTGTTTTTCTCATTTCCATTCATGGTGGTACAATCTTAAGTGCAACCATATTTTTCATGGCAGCAACATGATAGTCCTTGGTATGGTTATCCTTGTATCTACACTTGGAGGTAAAGGATAACTAGTTTTGGGGAGGCGTGCATTCTTTTCAACCATCCCCTCTTCCCCTCTTTCTCCTTAAAATACTAGCATAGCAAGTATGTTGACATTTTAAGGGGGCATACATAGGCATTATTTTCTTCACTTTTTTCACATGCATTGGACTTAGTGGTGCATTGACATTGGAATTTTTTATTTTCCTTGTTCATGCACGTTGAACTTAGTGGTGTGTTGGCATAGCATCTTGATCATTTTGTATCACCTTATAAAATTTATCAGAGAGTATAACTCTGGGTATGGTTGTCAATGGGTACACACCTAGTGAATATCGGACTTCACTAGACCTAGTGTGTTTCTCATTTTGCTACTTTGTCTTGGGGGCTCATCTAGTGAATATCAAACATCACTAGCCTATGGTTCCTCCTATTTGTGATTTTCCTAGCAAATATCAGACTTTTCTACTGTGTGAGTCATGAACACCTTTGAATGGACACCTAGAATAACACAAATTTCTTGCTACTAGATCCATGTGGCTCATAAGTGATTTTATATCCATGTGAGAGCATCATTATGTTAGATAACACATTTGATGGATGAAATTTAGTATTTGAGATAATTTAAGACTGATGTCTTTTTGCTTTACCGACACAAATCTTTAATTAGTAGCCTTATGTTTTTTTGTGTGTCTTCTTTGTTTTTGTATTGTGTTTGCATCATGTTTGTGTTCATTTTGTTGTCACTTATATGTTATGTTATGTCATGTCTTTTCATTGTGTATGCTTCATGTTTTCAACATGTATGTTGTCTTGCTGCATTTCATAAATGTGTGTTACTTTGTGCTCATGTTGTCTTGCCATGGGATCTCGGATCCTAGGGGCTTGCATGCTCCCCCTAGATCCTTTGTCATCCTATCTCTTTAATATTTGGAAAATCAAATCCCTCTTGACATATTCTTCCTTTATTGTGAGTTTAAGCATAAGTTCATACTCTCACTAAAGTGGGGGCTAAATGTAGCATAAAAAATTGTCACCCTCGATAATTTCACACTACCTTGACACCCTATTTTACCCATAACTTTAATTATAGTAATAATTTACCAATTTTGTGATTAGATTAATAAAATATATTTAACTCCCTGTCATCCCTTTAAACTTAGGCTAAAAATTAGGTCTAGGACACTGATGCCATTTTGGGACACTTTACAACATACAATGGTGTCACTATCCTCAAGGCAAAATTTTGAATCTTTGAAATTTAAATTGGAGCGATTTTCTGATGTGAAAATGACCCCAAGTCACCCCCTACCCAAAAGGATTACTTAAAATGCATATAAAAGCATGTTTTCCTCTTATTTTGAGCATTTAGAAAGCAATTTTATGATGAAGGAAGCAATTCATGAAAGGAGAGCAAGTTGATCCTAGGATCAATAAAGGGAAGATTTATGAATATTATTGCAAAAATTCAAGCTCCAAGCATCATGTAAAATTGTATCTAAGTTCATGTTTTCATATTTTCATCTTTGTGAAGGCTAACCCTTTTTGTAGGTCTCCAAGGAATTCAAGCAATTCAATCAAGCAAGACCCAATACCTTGAGGTGATATGTATGAGTTCAATCCTTCAAGGAAGCCATTAAAGGGTGGTGAGTTGTAGAATTTTATGATTTCATCATTCCTTCCTATTAATTATCATTTCATCATTGGCATTGCCATTGTGGAAGTCGAAACACTAAAATGGGGTTTGACTAAGGAAAGCCCCTAAATGGCACAACCTTTCCTCTCTTTGAATGTGTAGGTTTCAAGTTTGAATGAGATTGAAGGAATCTTGAAGATCCATTTTTTATTGTTGCATTCAAAACCCTACACCTTTTTAACTTACGAAAACTCACCTACAAAATTATCCAACAATGATTTGGCAAATTTGTGGGGAGGAATTGAAATCTCAGATTCGATGTATGAGAGGACTACAAAACTAGATCCAAGACACCCCTACAAGGACTCATATGCACTTGGGTGCCACTTTCCTCCTATTCTGCTTGATACTAAATTTTTAGGATAGGTCCACAACACCCTTTCCTTCCTAGATATGCCTGCAAATCTCTATTTTAGTTTGCTAGTTATTGGGATCTTACAATTTTTAGATTAGGGTACATAGTCTAACTAGGTTAATCAAAGCAAATCAATTCCAATCCATTCCAAGACCCTAAAATATGTAGATCTAGGTCTAATTGGCTCACCTTCATGGTTTAAATTCAATCTAAACACCTTGTTGATTTACATCCTAATGTACCTTTGAAAAAGGAGCAAAATTAATCCTAGGTTCAGACATTAAACTTAGGTTCCCTTTTTCTATGCTACAGATCCATTCCTTACCTTGATCAAGTTCCTTTTCTTCATTAATTGCATTTTTTCATACTTTAGTTAGGGACCCACTCACCACATGTATCCCCTTCCCTCCTATGAGTTCTTTATTTTATTTTTTCTTAGTGACCCCTTCTAGATCCAATTTTTTTTCCAATCCCATATTTCTTTTTTATTAGGTTTATTTTCTATAGATTTTCCCAACTCTATTTTATTGACCATTTCTTCTTGTCCATGATTAGGATTGAATTTGAGGGCCTAATTGAGATATTTATCCTTATTCTTACTTGGATGTTTCTCCAAATGTTTCCAAATTACTTTGCCATTCTCTTTATTATTCCCTCTATTTTCCTTGTTTAAGGAAAATTCTTGAGAAAACGTCTCCTGCTCATTGTTTGTCTTAAACAAAATGGGGTTTCCACTCTTATCCACTTCATGATCCTAAAAAAAATTCAATATAATTTTTTAACCTTGTTAGTACCCCACGATTATCCTTGTCTAAGGAAATTTCTTGAGTAGGTGTAACCTACTCAAAGTTCATCTTAGGAAAAATGAGTAATTTGGGGCTTCTTAGCTTTTCTACTAATATGGCCTTGCCAAGATGTCAATTTTTTTTGTTTCAAACTAAATAGATTCTTGTTCTTGGGTACTTTCACAATCTATTGACCCCTTATTCTCTTTGAAATTAAATTTTCTAATGGAGAAGTCTTTTATGCTATTTGAATGGAAAAATGATTTATTTAATGCTATTTTATGTAATGCTCTATCTTAATTTATCCAAGACTATTTCTTGGGAATTTTTTATTCCCTAATTTAGTATCCACCTTTTCCTTCAAAATGGGAATCTACATGTCATTCGTGGGATCTTCACCTAGGAAAAAGTGATCTGCCCCTAAATTAGGGGGACGTTTTTCCTCCCCTTCATTATTTTTCTTAGGGTTTCTAATTAGGGTTTTATTTTTGAAATTTCCATTAAATTCCAATTATCCTCTTGTTTCTATTAATGAATCATATCTATTAATAAGCTCATTATTTTTGTGTTTAGGGTAAATATTATCCCCAATTCAACATTGTTATTTAACTTTTCAACCACATTAGCTTTCCTTCAATATTTGCCTTCTCCCTAATCAAAGCCCCCCAATTTAGGGTTTTATCCTTCTTGGAACATTTTTTGGGTTTCTATTAAACCCATAACCTTTGGATAATTTCTCCTTATGTGCCTCTCCAACTTTCACAAAAAGAAAGCATTGAGAACCCACAAAATTTTAACTCCACAGGACATAATTTTGCCTAGGGTTTCTACTTCAATAATTTTAGGGAAGTTCACAACTAGGTTAGGACTAGTATGAGTCTTTCATCCATGTGCAAGAGTGTCCTCCTAGGTTCCTCAACCCTTAGAAAATTTCCTAATGGGGAGACTAATTGGGGCATAAAAGCCCAAAGTTGAGGGGGGATGCCCTTTATAATTACTCATCTAGGGTAAGACAACGCCAAAATTTCTTCCTTTATCATTTATGGTACCCGTTTATGGCCCTAAACATGGAGTTTTTGATGCTCCAGAACTCCTTCGAGACCACTTTAGCTTGAACTTCATGGTTTTCGAAAAAGATTATGAACAATCCTTTTTGGACCTTCTTGCAAAATGCCACCCAAATTCCCAATTTTAAAACCATACATTATAAATTTTCTCATCCAAATATTTCTTGGAAGACACTTTGTTTTTTTTTTTATAGGTGAAATGGGCTCAAGGGGGCCCAAACCCAAATACAAAGATAACAACATAGCCCATGAACGAGAAAAAAATAAAAAATAGAGAAAAAGATGACCAAAAAAACTACCATACTACATTGTCGCTACTTCGCCATCTCCTACTCCATATCTTTGCCCCTCACATTCATTCGCTCCACAAACCCATCACCATTCGATGCCACTAGAAGTACCAACACTGCCATTCTCCCCAACAAGTTCCCAACACTTGTAATTTCCTTAAGCAGGGCAATATTTCCTGCTACTTCAGCAAGCCAAGGATCTTGTTCCTCCCCCACACTCTACAAGATGATTGAAATATATGGACCATTGAAATGTTGAGTTAGCACCAACCACACACCACTTGATGGGTGTAGCCCCAACCCTAGGACTATCATAGTCAAATAGTATTCCATAGCCTCCCTCCAATTTTCAACCATAAACTTACGCATTAGAAAATACACCATATCAATGTCTTCCCTTGACTGAAGTAACCAAGCCATAACATCGACACACCATTTGAGTTTATTCAAAAAATGATAGACAAACATAAAAATCTGGCACCTAGGATAGCCTTAATAGCACCCAAGTCCTCTTCATCATGGATTTTGAAAATTTTCTTCAGCTTGACATTCAAAACTACCCCTTGAAGGCCATTTGCCTCACCTTCACACCTAAGAATATAGTAGAATCCATAGAAAACCCTGCATCAGAGATCTCCCAAGATTCTCTTATAGCCTACACTATCACCATCTGAGACCATAATAAATGAACTACCAACCCAAACAATAAAGTGTTGGGAGTTGAGTTGGCCGTTATTCCCAAAAGGCTAACCTGTCAGGGATCTGCTATCATCCCAGATTAAGGATCCACAAGAAGTTGTTAAACCATGTCGCAAATCACGTGGTCAACACTGACTGAGGGTTGGAAGCATTGAGATTCCAACAATCCGCCCAATTTGACCATGAGATTTGAATCAACAACCCCTGCTCTAATACCACTTGTTGGGAGTTGAGTTGGTTGTTATTCCAAAAAGTTTGACCTATCAGGAATCCACTACCATCCTAGATTAAGGATCCACAGGAGGTTGTTAAATCATGTCACAAATCACGTGGTCAAGATTGACTAAGGGGTGGAAGCATCGAGCTTCCAACATAAAGGCCTCCATCAAATCACCTCATTCCTTCGTCCTCCACACATGTGAAATCAAGGGCGATAAGCACTGGCGTACCACCATGCTCGATACTTTTATCGATGGAAATATTCGACAACTTATCCACTTCAATATTCCCTTCTCAGTAGACATGGGAAATTTTGAAATCCTCCAAGCTCTCTAAAATTTCCATTATTTGTATTAGCTATTTATTTAATTTCCAATTAGAGGTGGCTCTTTTCCTAATTATATTAATGGTGATCAATGAATCACCCTTCAAATGATTTTTTTTTGTCCAAGTAAAATTCCCAACAAAGCCACTTGGAATTCAACTTTATTATTTTTTCCTTCCATTAATCTTTTTTCCCATTCTACCAACTTCTCACCTTTATGATTTTGGATAATACATCTAGCACCAGATGGGCCTAGGTTCCCCTTCACTATGCCATCAAAATTTACTTTAATAGAAAATTATTCAGGTGGTTTCCATTCATGTTTACCCTTGGGCTATCAGAAAGATCAATCTTTTGAACCCCATAAATGAGGGGAATGATAAGACCCGACCAACATTTCTTTATTTCATCATGCCAAAGAGTGTATTCTAACCTCCTAATAATATATCTTGTAGTTGTAGTATTAACTATTTCCATAATGGCCAAGTTAATTTTACTGACGAGGCCATCAATTGACCTCTCTTTTTCTTGGAAGATCCTCCAATTCTTTTCCTTCTAGATCTCCTTGAACTGAAGGAAATATGGTTCCACCTTGTAGGATATGGAACTAAGGGACCTATTTCACTCTTAGTTCATTAGGAAACCAAGATCCCTCAACTAAGTGACTGAATTGAGGGAAGGAATTAGGAGATTTCCTTAGGTGTGATTAAATGGGGGTTCACCATTAACATGAAGCTTCAAAGGAGAAATGCAAACTCTAATGCACTAAACCCTAGAAATTTAAAACATGAAATCAAAATACTAAATAAAGAGAAACAAAAAAGTACTTGGAGGATAGGAGATATCTAAAAAAGATCTATAAACCCTAAAATTTACTATTTTTGAAGTGCATTAGGAGTCATATGCTAGACTGGGTGATTTAGTCTTGCTACATGAATCTATGAAGAATCTAGAATCTTCTACTAGTAAATTTAGATCTACAAAAAATTAATAAAAGGGTTATACTGGGACTCATCCACTCATAGGAGTGATTTATTCCCAGTATTAGGGTTTGACTAAAACTTCTATAGCCTCTAGTGATCTTCTGTAGCTTTCATCTTGTCCGATCTCCAAGTTTGAAAGTCTGAATTTTGGCTTGTAGGTGAGTTTCTGTGAAGATGGTCCAACTTCTTGACAAATTTCTTCAATCTTGAAACTTTGTCTTCAAAGGATCTTCAAGCTCCAAATCACCTAGATTTGCAATCACACATGAAGAGGGAGAAAAATGTTGTGTTAGAGAATAGGGGTTTGCCTTGGTCAAACCCCATTTTGGTAATTAAACCTTGAAATAAAATGAAATAGCATGAAGGAATGATGAATGAACAATATGCAATGTTGCAACTGACCAAACCCTTGAAATAAAGGTTGCAAACCTATGTGAAATGAATCCAATGGATGTGGATCTTGAATATTGATCTTGATATGAGATAATGTATTTGAATGCTTATTTGAATCATGAAAACCTACATCACAAATATTAGGTCAAAAACACACATGATGCATGAAGAATTTGACATGATGCTTGAATCTTGAATGTTGCTCCAAATGCTTGATAACTTGCTCTTGAATGCTCTTGAATTCTCACTTGAATTCTCATAAGATCACTTGAATTTTTGCTAGCTTGTTAGGATAAATTATGTTAAATAACCTTGTATTTATACTTGTTTATGTCAAATTTCTAGAAATTACAACACAACAATCCAACATTAGATCTAGGATAATAAAATCTTGCCAAGAATGTGATTTAAAATAGGTCTTGGTTAAAGTGGCACTCATATACCAGTTGGGGCGTATGAGTCCCAGTGTCTTAAACACGAGACACAAACTCCAAGAAATGTTAAGTTTAACGTAATGTTTAAAATCAAGCCCTAAGACCTAGGTGAGACCCATATGCCCAGGTGGCGTATGAGTCCTAGATCACTAGATCTAGAACAAATATAACAACAAATATTGAATTTTGATTTTTTAGTTGTTAAGTGTTGGGATTATGCATAGAAAACTGCATTAAATAAGGCTTGTGGATGCAAAATAGGACCAATTAAAGCATAAATAAGCTAAATTTTAACTAGGAGGGCCCAAAAAAGTGTGAAAACGTAAAGGGATAAATTTTCCTACACTACGTTTAGCCCCCACTTTAGTGAGAGGTGGAACTTGCTTCAAACTCACACTAAATTAGACAAACTCGCATCAAGAGGGGTCCAAGTGTACCAATGCTAGTGAGATAGGATGGCAATGATCAAGAGGGATGATCAAGCCCCTAGGATCAAGATCCTATGGAAAACCAACACATGCACAAAATAACATGCATGTGAATGAAGTATGAAGCAACAACAAGGTACAATCATACATTTTCGAAGACATAAAGAAGAAATAAGAAGAAAAAGAGGATGGATCAAGACTCAACAATCTGTACAACATGATAAGGACTAGGTCTAAGCTACTTGTACAAAACATTTACAAGTGGAACATGATGTACACTATGAAAAAAAATGCATGCTCACATGGGCTAGTGGAACCTTAGGTCATCCACTAGGTGAGCCCTTAGATACACATACACACGTGGCCAATATGCACTCACACATACAAGAAAGTGGCTATGGGAAAGTCATGCCCAAGTTAGCTCCCATATGCTAACCATACCAATGCTACACCTCCTGATAACTTTGATAAGGCACCACACAACATTAACAACAAGATCCATGAGGCAAGCAAAACTTCGTATGCTAACACCCATGAACAAACATGATGGCTCCACATGCAAGCAAAGTGTGTTATGCAAGGTGGCCATATAACAGTTATTGTAAATGCAAAATAGTGTAAGGTACATTCAAAGAGGTTTTTCTTAGTTCATGTAAGGTATCAACTTAGGTCATGCTTAATGTCTCCAAGAGAGGACCAATCAAAGAATAGAAGATTCACAAATTAGGGAATGCACTTTGCTTGGCATTACCACTAAGAGGAATATAATATGCTAAGAGAGATCATGCTCTTGAAGGAAATCACTCCCAATGTCACCACAAAGAGAAAGATGCATTGCAAGAAGTAAGAAGACCACAAAATGAAACATGAGTTGTAAAATGCAAAAGAATAATCCCAATGTATGCCCCCACTTTAAAGAAATTTCTAAACACCATGCTGTGAGCAACTACTTTAAAGTAGAAAATGATAAATTCTAACAATAAAGAGGACATGAGAGCTTATTTAGAAATCCCTATGCCAAGTCATACATTTCCAAATGAAGCTACATCATGAGAATGGGTTGGCCCCAAAATGCAATCCCAAAATAACACACGAGGGATCCATGGATTTAGGGCTAGTATGTATTTTCTACAATGTTATTAGAGAGCTCATAAACATAATCATTCCCCAAATACTCATGGAATAGGAAGAATCACACAAAGAGAGTGAAAACAAAGAAAATATTTTGGGTCAACATGGAAGAGACCTAATGTCTCGATGCCTTGTGTCATCCCCAAAAGGAAAACACAAGACAAAGAAAATATAAAGGATAATATTTTAGGTCAACATTGAAGAGACCTAAGTGTCTCGACACATTGCATCATCCCAAAAAGGAAAACACAAGACAAATAAAAGATAAAGGATTTACGACATATAGAAGAATGTAGATACAAATAGAGGAATTCCACAAAGAGAGATCAAATAGAACACTACGGGGGATCACATTACAAACATGCAATCACACACATAACATGAAAAAGAAAAAGAATACAAGACTAGTAAGACACATGCAAGTCAACCTACAAAAGGTCATCTACATCCTAATCTTGTTCATCGTATATGAAAGGTGGACAACTAGCCAAAGAAACAACAAGAAGTTCTGAACTAGCAGAAGTACCAAGTTCAACACTCTTCGATCTCCCATTTAAGATCGATTAATATTCCATTAGTGGGCTTGTCATTGATTTGACCAACTATGTAAAGAGGACCATCAGGTGCATGTTTAAGTATGTCTTTTTGTGAGAAAGTGATATCAAGAGGAATTTTAGTTTGGCCCTTACAAGATTGAATTTCAATCAATCCAACCATACTATTCATAGGACTTTGTTCATTAGTATCCATGTTGTCATCATCCATGTCAGCATTCATCACATCATTCTTAGTTTCACTAGCTTTGACAAATGAAATATTATGATTTGGCATGGGGTTGGTAAAGTTTTGCAGGTTTTGGTTGGGAGGGGAGACAAAATTATTACCTTGATCATTGACACCACCAATTGAATACAATTGGAATCAATGAGGTCTTGCATTGTGTGTTAAGACGCTTACAATGTTCTGTATCATGTTCATTTTGATGGTGAAAATGACAATAGGAATTTGATCTAAAGTTGGGAGGTAATGGCTTATTAGGATTAGGATTTCTAATGGGAGGTAAGGAAATTAAGTTCTTTTCTAGAAGTTGTAACATGGTGTTATGGAGGGTATTGGGCAAGGGAGTAAATTTTCTAGCCGGATCCCCAAATATAAAAGGATTTATATTCTTTATAGCAACCACTTGGGTATCAACATTTTGGGTTGGTTGAGGGGGATTCGTTGAAGAAAATATTTATTTTGTTTCCTAAAAGGTTGGTAATTATTTTGAGTTGTGGATTCAAAATTTTCAGGATGACTAGAGGTGGGTTTTATTTGATGACTACTAACTGAGTTTTGATAATCACAAAGGGTAGTATGCAAGTGTACGAAGGAAGGAAATTTCATCATACCAAGCTTTTCTTGCATCTTAGTGTGTAATTTTTCAATGAAAATTCATTGAAGGTGAGGATCAAGAATATTTATGTCGATTTGGGAATAAAGCAATTGGTAGCATGAAATGAAATTAGTAACCTTTTTATCATCCTTTTGCTTACATCTCATCAAATCAGCTAATGTAATCTTAGGAGTCATGTGCACTTGGAAATGGTTGATAAAGGCCTCAAAAAGTTCATTGAATGAATGAATTGAGTTATTTGGTAATGAGGAAAACCATTCTAAAGCGATATCTTTCAAGGAACTAGGGAAAAGCTTAGCCAATTGCTTATCTTCAAGGATGAAATCACTGCATAAGGTGGCATCAGCAGAAACATGGTTAGAAAGATCTCCTTTCCCTCCATATTTATCATACTTAGGAATCTCTATACCTTGTGGTATCTGCGTTCTTAATATCTCCAAGGATAAGGGATTGCTTTTGACATAGTATAAAGGTTGGCCATTTTGATTTTGGTTTATGGTGGAAATTTATTTTTGAAGGGATAATTTTTTTCTTAAAAGCTGGTTAAGGATGGAATCATTGGTTGTGTTTTGGGATGGAGTTGAATATGGTGGAGGTGTATATGTGTTTGAGGGGCAAGTGAATGGAACACTTATGGGAGGCAAAGTGGTAGGAGATATTATGTGCGATTTTACAAAGGTACAAGGATTGCTAGTGGAAATAACCAAGATATGAATGACATTAATAATAAGTTAGATCGTTGTAGTAACTTGAGGGTTGGTGTAAGTATGAATAGAGGAAATGGTTGTAGGAGGAGGAATTTGAGTTCCTCCTTGAATTTGAGCAATGTTCACAGTTTGAGCACAACTAGTCGTTGAGGTAAGATGTTTGCCAAAAATCTAAGCTAGGTTATGCACAATCTCTCTTCCTTTTTTACTTTCAATCATGTGGTGTATGTTATCTATGGTAGGAATAACAGTGTTGGAAATGGTTTTAGTACTCACTTGGTTTTGTAGGTTTGCTAATTATTCATGGATTTGGATTATGTTTTCTTGAGGAACAGTAGCAACCATTGTTTCAACACTTTTCATACTACTTGAAGGTGAAGAGTTGTCAAGGGTATGGTCCATACCTAGTGAACTAGTGTCAACACTATGAGTTAAAGAGTTAGATAACCCAAGCTCCACAACAAGTGTGTTATCATGGGATGACATGAGTCTTGAACTACGTCTCACTATAGTATTAGCAATAGGACACCAAGTTGTAAAGCTCATGCAAAGGACAATCAATGAATGCAAGATAAATGTAATGAACACAAGATAAATGATATGCCTTAATTTTAATTCTTATGTTTACAAATGCACTTGAAATAAAACCAAATTAAGCTAGATCTAATGTAATGAATGAAACAAAAACTCAACAAACTGAAACAAAGATTTGATAACAACAAATAGAAGCACATAAATGGGTTTTTAATGCTATAAAATATAGATTCAGAATTGACTCATGGCTAAATCACCCTGGTGGGCGAATGAGTCCTAGTTAGGGTTTCTGGGAGGTTTATATATTGAAAAATAGAAAGCATAGAATTCTTAGAAATTTGGAAAAACCACCTGCACAAGGACTAAATCGTCTAGGTGAGAAAATGAGTCCCAGATTAGGTTTTAAAACCAAATTCAACAAATTTTGACTTGATCTTAAGGTTTCTAAGTTGTATGTTCAAATGACTATTTGAAAGTATAATTTTTCAATGAAATTTAATGATGCAAGATGCAAAAATACAACCTATATGCACTTTTCACTAATGCAAGATTTAGAAGCTCTAAATTCAATTCAACTAATACAAATGTAATGTAAAGTTAACCTAGATATATGACTAAAATTCTCTCCAAATTAGAAGTAAAGGGTCCAAAGGTCGGGTTCACCAAAATGAACCGAAGGAAATAGGATTCCACCTTTTAGGAGATGGAACTAGGGCTCCTATTTCACTCTTAGTTCATTAGAAAACCAAGATCCGTCAACCAAGTGACTCAATTGAGGGAAGGGATATTACTATTAGGAGGTGATTTTCCTTAGGTGTTATTAAACGGGGGTTCACCATTAACATGAAGCTTCTTAGGAGAAATGCAAACTCTAATGCACTAAACCCTAGAAACTTAAAACATGAAATCAGATTACTAAATAGAGAGAAACAAAAAAGTACCTAGAGGATAGGATATATCTAAACAATATTATGAATTTTTTTGCTTCTAAAGTGCACTGGGACTCATACACCAAACTGGGTGATTTAGTCCTGCTACAGGAATCTAGGCAGAATCTGGAATCTTCTGCTAGCAAATCAGGATCTACATAAAACTTATAAAAGGGGTATACTGGGACTCATACGCCCAGAGGGGTGATTTAGTCCCAATATTAGGGTTTGAATGAAACTACTGTAGCCTCTAGTGATCTTCTATAGCTTTCGTCTTGTCCGATCTCCGAGTTTGAAAGTCTGAATTCTGGTCTGTAAGTGAGTTTTTCGTGAAGATGACAACTTCTTGACAGCTTTGACAAATTTCTTCAATCTTACAACTTTGTCTTCAAAGGATCTTCAAGATCTAAATCACCTAGATATACAATCACACATGAAGAGGGAGAAGAGTGTTGTTGTGTTAGGGAATAGGGGTTTACCTTGGTCAAACCCTGTTTTGGTAATTAAACTTTGAAATGAAATGAAATAGCATGAAGGAATGATGAATGAAAAATATGAAATGTTGCAACTCACCAAAGGGTAAAAACAAAAAGTTGTGTCACATTTTTGGCCAACTAAATAGTTTTGAGTGGAACATTTTCGGCTGGAAACATTTCGGCCGAATAGATTTTGGTTGAAACCACATGGCATGTACATGCCAGACAGAGTTTCGATCAAATAAGTTTTGTTTGAAACCAAAAAATTGAAATTTTCCACTTTGTCGCTTTGAAATTGGTTTATCTTATATGTACGATTCCGGTAGAAAGGGTTTCGGTCTAAACCCTTTCTATGAAAACTGTCTATGTGGCATCCTATTTGAAAGCAAACATAGCTTTTTTTAGAATTTTCTGAAACTTTCAACTTCAACAGAGTATTTCTTCAGTTAGAATGATTTAAAAGAAACATAAAAATACCCTTTTGTAGAGCTTGGAGTGGTGAATCCAATATATAATTTTTTAAATATTTTGATTAGTTTTAATATATTTTATTTTTAAAATAATGCAAGTAGGTTGTTAAAGTTAAAAAAGAGGCTGATTAGAAATTAAAAAAAATAGTAAAACATATGACTTTTTTTGTAAAAATATATGGGGCACAAGAGGGGAGAGTCCTAGTGGCACCTTCAAATTTTGCCTCTGCACACTCAAAAGTGCCCCTAAAAAATCTGCTTAAGTGACCTACTTTGGAGGGTCATAAATCAAAGCTAGTTGATTTTCACACCAAACCCCTTGGTGAGCTTATTCAGTTGTCATATGTGAACATGCATGTCAGTTTTAAGCTTCCCATGATAAGTTTTGTTATGGTTTTGAAATGCAAAGCTGGAGGGTTCTGAGATAGTTTTGTTGTTTAAAAACTTTCAGTTTTGTGAAGTAGCCTCCTGTTTGAGCTGATATTTCACAGTTGGATGATTTCCAAGACAATGGATTATTTCCATGCATTCCCCCCATATTCATATGCTTCTTGGTCCATTTTAAAAGCCTCATGATCAAATTTGATATTTTTTCCGGGTCAAAAGCAAATGCAGTTTGTTCTCTTTTTACACCCGCATTTTCAGAATGCTTCAAAGTGGTCAAGTTTAACCCTTAATATCTTGCGATGAATGATGATTGAAGGAAATAACTCTTTCATACATGCTCAATGTGCCTAAATGAGCATGTGTTTCTATTGGTAGCTTCCAAGGAGATGGTTTGATATTTTTTCGAAGTGTTGACTTGGTGAGCCCTAATTGGTTTTGAACAAATGCAGTAGAAATGTCTGACTAAGAAAATTTGACATTGAATATCTTGCACCTTGTGATCTGTTTTATCGATTCATTTGTTGCAATGTATTCTCGAGTCAAATGTATGTATGCCTATGAACTTTATGGCTCCAGGAGGTTGTTTGACCAGTTTTGTAGAGCGATTCCAGAGCCCACCTGGCTAGTTTTGATCACTGCACAAAAATGCCTAAAAACAAGTTTTAATCATAACCCACTTCAAATTTTCCTTGTCAAGAGCATTCAAAAGAAACATTAGATCAAATGAGCATGAAACTTGTTTCAAAACGATTTTTGTTTAGCCGGGCCCACATTGGGACCTGACATGCTTTGCACAATTATGAGTTGTAGATGTTTCAAGGTTGATAAAGAGGACACAGTGCATATATATGAAAATGGTGCTCTAATGATCAAGTAATAAAAAAATACTAAGGTTATGCATCAAAATTTTCCCAGTTATGGATCGGTAAATAATGAGGCAAGAGCATTTTTGGGTGTGGATAGTATAAGCTCACTCTTAGAGGATTAAATATTGAGGAATAATGAATGCATGAGAATGGTGCCATTCACCAAGGAATAAAATCATAGAATTATCTAAATCTTGCTTGGTTTCTTGAACATCTATATGATATTGGAGGTAGAGGTATGATCACTTACAAGGAAATGACCTTATTTGCATGGATTACTTTGGTATGACAAGGTATGGGGGTGTACAATCATAATTGCCTTCTAGGTTTTAAAATACAAACAAGGTACTCAAAATGGTCTTTTGGATCAACATGGTTCTATTGTTCCTATTTTTGCACCAATCAGTTATATAGATCATCTATCTCCTTCAAGTAAAGTTGATACTATGGTGTATGCTCAAAGGGAGATTCATGGGAGAGTCAACGTACTCTTTGTTTGCCAGATTCCAAGATGCCTTATTGTAGATTCTTGATGGTTACAAACCTAAAGAAGATATATTCATTTACTTATTGAAATTTATGAATTAGGGAATGATGAAATAATGATAATGAATCAACAGGAGCCTCAAGTGAATACAATTGGAGAGGACAAGGGTATACTGAGCATACATCAATAATAAATAATCAAAAAAAATATATCTCGATGCTTCAAACAAAGGCATAAGAAAAATTGTATCTAATATGTTGTCTTTTAGTTCTCTCATTCCTAAGCCATCATCACTCGGCCTTCTTGCTGCCAATTATAATGGTGTATCAGATTTTGAAGAAGTGGACAATGCTGGTGTGGAGGTAAATCCAACATGGGTTTATAAATATGATGAAGGTTCTTCAAATTTGAAATCCTCTTCTATGCCAGAGCCCGAAGATGTAATAGTACCTACTATAAAGCACAAATGCTTCTATATCAAACGCTGATACAATATTTAAATGCTTTTTAAGTTCCTTCATGAATTTGATTTTGGTCTTGATGTAATGTTTGGTAAATTTTTTGAATGGGAGGCATAATATGGACGCATTTGAAGTGGATAAAGTTCATCAAATGCTTAATGCATACCTGACAACATGGAACTAAGATAGAGTAGTGACTGGTTTACAACAAAAGAAGCAAATCGAGGCCGCATGGAGTGAATTAGATGTGAAGGGTTCTAATGTTGACAATTTCATTTGAGTATTGGAATATTTTGCATTCTTCCACCATGAAGGGAGTCCAAGTAACACGACAATATCCTAAGAATGCTCGAGTACATTATGTGAAGAATAGAGACAAGATTGCAAGTGAACATTCTTGACTGCAAACAGTGTTGGCGACCTCATAATTACATGTTATGGTTTGATTTTTGCCTGCATTTCTAAAATCAGCACTTCAAAAGGATTGATGGAATGATGGTAAGGTATTGGCACCTAAGGCATAGAACATTTTATGCTGAAGATGGGGCAGCCACTGCGCAGTTGAAAGGGGCCGTTTCCATACTGCAAATGATTTTTTTTTTATACAGATACAGAAAAGTGCTACAGGAAACAATTGAAATCTACATAAGTAGGGCACGAGGAATACTCGTGTTGAGCTTGGAATTATGTTGCAACTTTTCAAGGTGAGAAGGTAGAATCTAAAGAAAAAATCACCGCATCTGGAAAATGACATGTTTTTGTTTCAAAATTTATGAGGTGACTAAAAACATAGATGACTTATCTCTGTGCACACTGATTATTGAAATCCTATATTACTACTGCTCTAAGGATTGTCTTTCAATGTATGGAATAAAAAAAGTGAGACTAGGGTGTAGCCCATGGTTTGGTTTGGAAGGGAATTTGTTTTGATATCATGATGAAATTTAATTGCACAGGGATGATCGAACCTGCAACGAAATGTATCAAAATTGTTTGAGGAAATTCTAATCTGGTGCGGAGCCATTGTTCTCCAAACACTTCAAAGGGAGAGAAAAATTCGTCACTTCTTCTGTGATAGTATGAAAGTGGGAAGGATTTATGCTGCTAATGAGCCTCCATCAAACCTACTATAGGGGAGTCACTTTGATATAGTAGAGGAAATTTTGATGTAAACGAAACATTTAAAGTTGCATTCCCATGTTAATACTTCACTTAGAGATTGAAGTAATTTTGCAGTAGGCCGCCATAATCAAGAAAATACAACAAAAGGCATGTTTCCTTGTTAGCCCATGAAGAGGAGGACTGATGTCAGCGTAGAGGCATGGGGAAGTGGGGAGGAAGATGGTATGAAAATTATTTAATAATAATATTGAAATTTTATTAATGCTAAAAGCTTTATTTTAAAGCTTTAAATTATATTTTCCCTTGAGCCCACACAAACAAAAGCTGCCGTTAGAAAAAGCAGTGGGGAGGTAGGGATTGGCTATGGTGGGCCCGTGATTTATTAAAAGCTATTTGAGGGCAGTTTTAAATGTGCTGGGGTGATAAACAAATGTTGCCCGAGATAAAATATTTGGGGATTTTAACTATTTAAAAGCATATTTTAAATATAAGGTGAAAAGTTAAAGCACAGGGGAATGCTTTTTAATTCCTCAAGTTAAAAAATTTCACCATTGAAATTAACTTAAGTACTCTTACTACTGGGCATTAAAAATTTAAATATATAAACCACCAAACACATGCAATTAGGGAAAGAGGATTCCCCAATAGGCTCCTAGGGTTTTTCACCTAGAAGCTGGTTGAGAAATGGCCTCTTTCACACTAAGTATTCTTGGTGAGTTCATTGAAAGATTAGGGGTTGAGGTATTGGAAATGGGCGTGATGTGTGTGGATGGTGTTTAAGTGCTGGAAATGGATAAAGGAAGCTAACTAGTAATGCAAGAAATAGAAAATAAAACTATGTTTGAAAACACATAATGATATGCAAATGACCTAAGAAACATAAACAAATTACTATAGAAATGAATAAAATCAAAGGGGTGCACTTGGAAATATGTTGCATACTAGAAAGGAGACTGAAAATGTTGTTGATGCTGAAATTTTAGCCTATTGGGACACTTACGCTATTTTGGGCGACCTAGTCCCAAATTTGGAAAACTGCATCGAAGCCCGTTTCAGCCAAATGGGTATCCAAATCTAAAAAATATATTTAAAAATTAGGTTTAGTGGGACTAGGTCACCATTTTTGGTGACTTAGTCCACTTATGAATTTCTGAAGATCAAATAATGGAAATGCAAGCCCTCGATCTACACTTTTGCTCCTGGTAATTTCTCGGATCCAAAACTACAGAACTTAGCCTGTAGGTGTCCTCTAAGCTTCAATTAGGGTTCTTGCAACCTTGAAGGATTTGACACTTTGATGACAACACTTCTCAACCTATTCTTTGGAAAACCTACAAATCACATAAAGAGAGAAATAGATGTTGGATGTTAGGGCATATGGGTTTTCCTTGGTCAAACCCCTTTTGAGTAATTAAACCAAATGAAGATGGAAATGTAATGAAACACAAAATGAGGGTGCTAGTACCTTGCCATGATGAATGATCTTGAATTTATATAGTAATCCAACCCTTGAATGCTTCAACAAAGGATGTCTTGATGACCTAGGATGAAAACCTTAGCTTGCTTGAGAAGAGTAGTGGATGAGTGATTGAGAAGATTGAGTGAGGAGAAAAATGAGACTTAAGAGGTGAAAAATGAGGGGAAAAACCCTTATTTATACATGTTATGCCCTAATTCCCCAAAAATAACACATGATAGGTCGACCTTAGGGTTTTGGAGGCAAATTCTTGTAAGAATTTTATTTTAATTTTGAATTTCATGCCAAAAGGGACTAAGTCACCCAAGGTGGTGACGTAGTCTACTTGGACAAATTCAAGTGGTGGTCAGGAATTACGTGGTGTTTAATGATGTTTAACAGGCTTGTTTCCTGAAACACACTTAAGTCGAGCCTAAAAGTACATTAAGGGGTCATTATGCCATAAGAAAGGGTTAATTTAGTGATGACAAGCTTAGGAAAGTGTGAAAATGTTTTACAACACCTTACAACACCTTGACACAAGGCTTGGAAAAGGGGTAAAAAGAGGTCCAAAATCCACAGGAAATGCCCCAAATGAGTGAAAAGTGTCAAGGCTACACTTTTTGGCAACACAATATAAAACAGTGGATGTGGGGGAAGGAACGGGTAAGATAAAAATTTGCTCGAGTAAAGTGATTAAAATTTTCACCATTGTAATGTAAAGTTTTTAAATGAAGAGTGCATCAAGATAAAAGAGAAGTAAAAGGGGACAAGTGAAAATTTTATAAAGTGAATAAAATATGCATTGTATCAAAGGCCATTCTTTAGTAGTAATGGGAGAGATGTGAAGGTTTTCACCGTGAAAAAAAGGAGTTTTGAGTTGTAGATAAAAGAAGGGGGTAAATGAACAGGTAAAGGAGATTTTTACTGCCGGGAATGAAGAATGAAGGCTCTTCACTTAAATTTTTTTCAGCTGTAGGAAAAAACATGATATTTTCAATGGAAGGGCATAATGAGGAAAGTCATCATGATGGGAATATTTTCTTTTATAGGGCAAGTGAGAGCAAGATGCATGAATCAAGGAGAAGATTGAAGATTCTTCAAGAAGCAAAGGCAGTTACAGATCAATGAAGTTGAAGATGCTAGGTGTCTTTCACGGATGTAGTTTTAGGGTTTCTTCTTCTTCTATATCTTCTTTCTTCTCATTTGTACAGGTTCTGAATTTTTTTGAATTAGGAATTAAGGTAGAATAGTGTTAAGTTCGAGGCAGAAAGGGAGAATGCAAATTGTAATAGCTAGGTTTTATGAGTAAGTGTTAACCAATTTGTGTGGCAAAAGATTACTGTTCATGGAGTTGCCTCTAGATTTGTATGATTTTCATTATATGAATTCAATATATCTGTGATCCCTTTAAAATGCTACTCCTAATGTGAGATGCTAGATAAAAACTAATAATGCAATAACAAAAGCAATAACACTAAAAAATGATACCTCAATAAGATTAGCCCAAGAAAATGGTGAAGCAAAGAAGTAAGATAAAATAATTGATGATTGAAGTTGGTTATACCTTTCCTTTGCTGCTCCTTCCTTGGTTGGCCCTTTGATTCTTGAAGAGTTGTGTGCTCCTTGGATGGCAATGGAGTTGAATGGATGCAAGATGCAAGATGGATGATAATGTTAAGTGCTGTGATAGATGAGAGCTCAAATGGTAAATTTGCAAGAGTTTCGTTGGAAAAGACTTGATTCCTAAATTGAGGGAAATGAGGGGGTATTTATAGGCTAATTGGAATTCTCTAGAGAATTCAACGATTGAGATTGATCCAACAAGATCAAGATGAAGGGCTATGGTGAGTTGAGGACTCACAAACCCTCACATCTTGACATGTGGAATGTGAGATGTCTTAGGGTGGAGTGATGTGGAAATGAGGTGGAGGAGAAGGACAAGAGGTGGAAGAGAAGGACATGAGGTGGATGAAGGATAAGTACCTTTGAGGTACCTTGGGGGATGAGAATATTTCCTCAAAAAGGAACTTCTTGTCCCCAAATGAGGATGAAAGAGACTTTTGAGGGATTTTAGAATTCCTCAAAAATCTCCATGGGAAAAGGGGAAGTGTGTGGAAAAAATAAATTAAAAATTTACATTCATTGGAGAGTTTATTGGATAAAAGGAGGTCTCCAAAAAGCTGAAGATTTGTCACATGTGGGTGATGTGACAAGTCCAAGGTTCTAGAAGCCTTGGGCACATGTAAAATGACAAGTCACATTTGTATGGGGATAGGGTAAACCTTGGAAGAATAAAATGTGAATTAAAAATTCACATGGGGAAGAGAGGAACCTTGGTTAAATAAATGTGAATTAAAAATTCACATGGGGAAGGGAGTCCAGGCTAAAAAGGGTAAGTGGGAAGGTTGACCAGAAAAGGTAAGCTAAATGTGGCTAATGATTCTGATTAAGGTTGTGCAAACATAGGATTAGGATAATTAATGAGAGATTAGGGACAAGTGGGAGATTATGGAGGATGTGACACTTAATCTTGATTAAGTGGTGCACATCCTAATCAAAGATTAATTATTTTAATTTGGATTAAAAGAGGGTTATGGAGAATGTGACAAGGAGAGAGAAAAAGAGGAATAAAAAATTGGTTTTTAATCCAAATAGGTTAAATGACTAAATTAAATAATTTGTCATGTTTATTTAATTTAGAGAAGAAAAAGGGGGTAAGATAAAGTATTTAATTTATTTAATTACATACTTTAGGAACCTTAGGCAGAAAATGAAATAATGATTAAATAAATTATTTAATAACTATTAATGAAATAGATGAATAGAGTAGACAATTTTGATCATATGGAAGTGATCAAATTTGGATGTCTACATTTTGCCCCTCTTCGAAGTACCGTTAGAATAACCGTGCTTCGAAGAAAAGAAAGTGCAGATGACTTTATAGAGGAATTAACCAGAGGATGATGCCCCAACTTGGGGAGGAGGACTTGAGCTGTCCAAATTAGCAAGGGAATGGATGAAGATTATGGCTAAGAAAATAGATAAATGGGAAGGGTATGCCCCCTCGAGAGGGCGACGGGGGAAAAGAGAGGGGTCCCGGGTGATCTCTCGATAGGAAGAAATGGATGGTATGGTTGGAAAGAGGGCAAAAAATTAGGCAAGTGATGATGGAGGAAGAGATGGGGGAAATGATGAGAGATGAGAGGGGATATGAAAATGACAATGTAAAGTGATGAAACAAAAATAAAATAAAAAATGATGATAAGCGATGGGAGATAAAGGTGAGCACAAATGGATTCAAGGAAAAATGTGATGTTCCCCCAATCCAGGTACAAGCTAGGTTGGGCGGATGGTTGATGGAGTGTTGTTGATGAGGACATGATACATCCCAAAACAACACAAGGATAGGGAAGGATACATCTTGATGAGGATGAGGATGAGTGTTGTTGACGAGGGAATGATACATCCCAAAACAACACAAAGATAGGGAAGGATACATCCCACTGATGATGAGGATGAGTGTTGTTGACGAGGGAATGATACATCCCAAAACAACGCAAGGATAGGGAAGGATACGTCCCGATGAGAGTGTTGTTGATGAGGGAAGGATACATCCTAAAACAACACAAAGATAGGGAAGGATACATCCCACAGATGATAAGAATGATGATGATGATGAAGATGATTGGATCAAGGCTTGTAGCAAGGCTAAGACCAAGAGTGTGATTAGATTATTTGAATGGATGAGGATGGGGGAGATATGCAAGATGATGGAATGGAAAATGAAATACAATCCTAATGTAATTTGCCATTCTTAGAGCACTGATTTTTGCTATAGCATAAGACACTGGGCATCAGGGTATGTAAACTTAGATGAATTAGTGTCTAATGCATAAAACAAACACAACATACAAGAAGGCTATCCCAACACCCCAAAGTTGTGATGACTTTGGTCGGGCTAGGTATTGGAATAACCACAAGCACAAAAGGATGCCCTAGCGTAACACAAGACCTCAGGGATCTTGGTGGGTACTATGTGGGACAACCAAGAAGACATAAACAAAGAAATAAGCAAGATATGCCCCTATGTGGACTAGTCAAAGCACACCTTGATATGATGGATCAAGGCGACCATGAAAAGTGATGATAGGGAACTCAAATGATAAACAAAAGCCAAAAGCATCAAAAGATCACAATCAATTTCAAATGTCCTTTTCCATAGGATCAAGATGATGGATGGGGTTGATGAGGTCTGTTAGGAAGGATACATCCTATTGAGACCGATGATGGATAGTAAACTAAAAGATCAATATGACGTAGGATACCAGAAACCGATTGGATCGTGTGATACAGATGACCGTTGTTTGATAAGCACCAGCTAGGATAGGGACATACTTGATGACACGACAAGATGACAGGATGACAAGACAACAGGACTAACACACCCTAAAGACCTAGGGGCTCAAGGGTTGATCAAAGATCAACCATGCTTACGTGAAAGCGCAGAGCCCTCGTAGTTCAGGAAAAGACCATGGTAAAGGTGGAAAAAGGATGATGAAGATAGAGGATGGAGGTTAATGATCAGATGGAAAAAATGCCCAAGGGGTGGACCAAATGATTGACCTTGGCTACATGAAAGTGCAGGGGCCACGTAGCTCGACACAAGGCCAAAGATAGACGATGGAAGAGACAGACAGACAAAAGATAGAACCTTGCCTATGTGAAAGCGCAGGGGCAACGTAGTTCGACAAGAGACCGCCGACAGACAATGGATAAGGGATGATGAGATGACCAAGATAAATGGATAAAATGGAGTAGATATGATGAGCCAGGATAGGCTGCAGGATTGGATGGTCGATATGTGGGATGTGGGTTATGCGAAGCTCAGGGATGGGATAGTGACCTAGATTATTAGAATATGAATTGGGAGGATGAGAGGATGTATAGATGAATGATGAAGAGTGATAAGATATCAGAAAGATGTAGGAAATAGATAGGAGTGATGATAGTGAGATAGAATGGCCTTGGATTGCATGAGGGTAGCCTATAGCTAGATACCAATGACAAGGAATATTAGAGGGAAATGGATGGATGGATAAGAAGATGCTAGGATAGGTGGATAGATGAGATGAAGATTGAGAGGATATTGTAAAGATGTGAGAAATAGATAGGAATGATGATAGTGAGATAGCATGGCATTGCATTTCATGGGGGTAGTCAATAGCTAGATACCAATGACAAGGGATGATGAGATAGAGGGAAATGGATGGATGGATAAAGATGGGGAGATAGAAAGATGCGAGGATAGGTGGATAGAGGGATACAAAATTGGAGGGATGGAATGGATTATTGGATGGATAAATGGATGGGAGGATAAGGATTAAAAGATGGAAAAGGACTAGTGGATGAGAGTGTAGGAAGATAAGGATTGGGAGATGGCAGAGATTACTGGATGGATAAATGGATGGGGAGGTAAGGATGGGCAAGATGGGGAGATGGAGAGGATTACCTGGAGTAATGGATGGATGATGTCTCAAGGACTCAATCATAAATAAGGAGATGCCCCCACTCTAGATGTGTCATGCATGACGAGGCAAGAGGGATAGCAAGATGTGTGGAAGGGATATGATAGTATGGATGAGGGGAATATATGTCAAGAGATGTCCAACGCATGTATATAGGTTTTCCCCTATCTGTATCAAGATCACAAGGAAGATGGGGGGACTGGGATATGAATGGGAGATGATGGGTAAGGTGTGGAAGATAGGTAGACGTAGGAGATGGAGGAAAGGAATGCGTAGGTGGAAGTTGCCCCCAATTGTTGAAGGAAATTAGATGGGGAATTTATGCATGATGAATGTTTTCCAGGTTTTCATCATGGTACTTATCCAATACACTTGTTTGGCAAGTTTTCACCATTGGACGAATGACTTTCTCTTTACTATTTTCTTTTTTTTTCTTTGTTTTTTCTTTTTTGTTCTTGTTTTATTTTTTATTTTTTTTACTTTTTGGACTAGAATACGGGTGAAGATGGATGAGGATATGGATTCGGAAGACATAAGCATCAAGTTCCAGATGAGGTAGTAAGAAACCATGTGTAAAGTGACCATCGGATGTTGGTACAACCTTATTAGAATGGATGGATTATGCAAGAGGATGGATTAAAGGGATTTGATGGGGGAGATATGGGGGATAGTGGATGGGGTGTTGAAAAGTGTATGGATGGAATGATGGAGTGGATGTGTGATAGGGGAAGGTGTTCAGGACCAACATTGGCACATGTGGTGGATGTGAAAAGATAGGTGGAGGAATGGATGGAGAGGGTGGCAATAATGGAGGAGTTGGGATAGTGATGTTTGGGATGTAGGGACCCAAAATAGATTTAGGAGATGGAGGAGGTGAATTATTTTGTGGGGGAATAGCATCTTTGGATGTTGTTATGGACTTTTCAATTAAAGGTATGGCACCTTATTTCTTTGGGATCCACATGGTTTTTATTTTTTCTTTGGTGGGCCTTTGTGGCCTTTTGGATTGATTTTGATTTTAGACTTGAGTTTTCTTTTCTTCAACTTGTCTTTTGAAGGGGACACGAGGAGCTTTAGATTCATGTGGATGTTTGGATTTATACATTTTTTCTTTGGCATCCAAAGTGCATTTAGTAGCAAGGGGATAGGTGCGAAGAGATGGATGATGTGGAGCGATGGAGGTAGGGTTATAGGGATTATGTGTAGATGGAGAATGTGTAGGTATGTGCCTTTGTTGATCCTGATTAGGAGTTATGTAGGTAGGATTTTTATGTTGTGTATGAGGGAGAGGGGGTGGATGAATGAAAGGATGAATAGGATAAGATGGAGGGGGTGATTTTGGGATATAAGGACCCAAAATGGAGGGTGTATGTGGAGGATGTGTGGGGTGTGATGGAGGGATATAAGAACCC
>CM021109.1:10673282-10723406 GCA_007115665.2 Sequoiadendron giganteum
GAGTGCATCAAGATAAAAGAGAAGTAAAAGGGGACAAGTGAAAATTTTATAAAGTGAATAAAATATGCATTGTATCAAAGGCCATTCTTTAGTAGTAATGGGAGAGATGTGAAGGTTTTCACCGTGAAAAAAAGGAGTTTTGAGTTGTAGATAAAAGAAGGGGGTAAATGAACAGGTAAAGGAGATTTTTACTGCCGGGAATGAAGAATGAAGGCTCTTCACTTAAATTTTTTTCAGCTGTAGGAAAAAACATGATATTTTCAATGGAAGGGCATAATGAGGAAAGTCATCATGATGGGAATATTTTCTTTTATAGGGCAAGTGAGAGCAAGATGCATGAATCAAGGAGAAGATTGAAGATTCTTCAAGAAGCAAAGGCAGTTACAGATCAATGAAGTTGAAGATGCTAGGTGTCTTTCACGGATGTAGTTTTAGGGTTTCTTCTTCTTCTATATCTTCTTTCTTCTCATTTGTACAGGTTCTGAATTTTTTTGAATTAGGAATTAAGGTAGAATAGTGTTAAGTTCGAGGCAGAAAGGGAGAATGCAAATTGTAATAGCTAGGTTTTATGAGTAAGTGTTAACCAATTTGTGTGGCAAAAGATTACTGTTCATGGAGTTGCCTCTAGATTTGTATGATTTTCATTATATGAATTCAATATATCTGTGATCCCTTTAAAATGCTACTCCTAATGTGAGATGCTAGATAAAAACTAATAATGCAATAACAAAAGCAATAACACTAAAAAATGATACCTCAATAAGATTAGCCCAAGAAAATGGTGAAGCAAAGAAGTAAGATAAAATAATTGATGATTGAAGTTGGTTATACCTTTCCTTTGCTGCTCCTTCCTTGGTTGGCCCTTTGATTCTTGAAGAGTTGTGTGCTCCTTGGATGGCAATGGAGTTGAATGGATGCAAGATGCAAGATGGATGATAATGTTAAGTGCTGTGATAGATGAGAGCTCAAATGGTAAATTTGCAAGAGTTTCGTTGGAAAAGACTTGATTCCTAAATTGAGGGAAATGAGGGGGTATTTATAGGCTAATTGGAATTCTCTAGAGAATTCAACGATTGAGATTGATCCAACAAGATCAAGATGAAGGGCTATGGTGAGTTGAGGACTCACAAACCCTCACATCTTGACATGTGGAATGTGAGATGTCTTAGGGTGGAGTGATGTGGAAATGAGGTGGAGGAGAAGGACAAGAGGTGGAAGAGAAGGACATGAGGTGGATGAAGGATAAGTACCTTTGAGGTACCTTGGGGGATGAGAATATTTCCTCAAAAAGGAACTTCTTGTCCCCAAATGAGGATGAAAGAGACTTTTGAGGGATTTTAGAATTCCTCAAAAATCTCCATGGGAAAAGGGGAAGTGTGTGGAAAAAATAAATTAAAAATTTACATTCATTGGAGAGTTTATTGGATAAAAGGAGGTCTCCAAAAAGCTGAAGATTTGTCACATGTGGGTGATGTGACAAGTCCAAGGTTCTAGAAGCCTTGGGCACATGTAAAATGACATGTTATATTTGCATGGGGATAGGGTAAACCTTGGAAGAATAAAATGTGAATTAAAAATTCACATGGGGAAGAGAGGAACCTTGGTTAAATAAATGTGAATTAAAAATTCACATGGGGAAGGGAGTCCAGGCTAAAAAGGGTAAGTGGGAAGGTTGACCAGAAAAGGTAAGCTAAATGTGGCTAATGATTCTGATTAAGGTTGTGCAAACATAGGATTAGGATAATTAATGAGAGATTAGGGACAAGTGGGAGATTATGGAGGATGTGACACTTAATCTTGATTAAGTGGTGCACATCCTAATCAAAGATTAATTATTTTAATTTGGATTAAAAGAGGGTTATGGAGAATGTGACAAGGAGAGAGAAAAAGAGGAATAAAAAATTGGTTTTTAATCCAAATAGGTTAAATGACTAAATTAAATAATTTGTCATGTTTATTTAATTTAGAGAAGAAAAAGGGGGTAAGATAAAGTATTTAATTTATTTAATTACATACTTTAGGAACCTTAGGCAGAAAATGAAATAATGATTAAATAAATTATTTAATAACTATTAATGAAATAGATGAATAGAGTAGACAATTTTGATCATATGGAAGTGATCAAATTTGGATGTCTACATTTTGCCCCTCTTCGAAGTACCGTTAGAATAACCGTGCTTCGAAGAAAAGAAAGTGCAGATGACTCTATAGAGGAATTCACCAAAGGATGATGCCCTAGTTTAGGGAGGAGGACTTGAGCTATCCAAATTAGCGAGGGAATGGATGGAGATTATGGCTGAGAAAATAGATAAATGGGAAGGGTATGCCTCCTTGAGAGGGCGACAGGGGAAAAGAGAGGGGTCCTGGGTGACCTCTCGATAGGAAGAAATGGATGGGGGAAACGATGAGAGATGAGAGGGGATATGAAAATGACAATGTAAAGTGATGAAACAAAAAAATGCTGATAAGCGATGGGAGATAAAGGTGAGCATAAACATATGCAAGGAAAAATGTGATGTTGCCCCAATCTAGGTACAAGCCAGGTTGGGCGAATGGTTGATGGAGTGTTGTTGATGAGGACATGATACATCCCAAAACAACACAAGGATAGGGAAGGATACATCCTGATGAGGATGAGGATGAGTGTTGTTGACGAGGGAATGATACATCCCAAAACAACCCAAGGATAGGGAAGGATACATCCCACTGATGATGAGGATGAGTGTTGTTGATGAGGGAATGATACATCCCAAAACAACACAAGGATAGGGAAGGATACATCCCGATGAGAGTGTTGTTGATGAGGGAAAGGTACATCCCAAAACAACACAAGGATAGGGAAGGATACATCCCAGAGATGATAATGATGATGATGATGAGGATGATGAGGATGGTTGGATCAAGGCTTGTAGCAAGGCTAAAACCAAGAGTGTGATTAGATTATTTGAATGGATGAGGATGGGGGAGATATGCAAGATGATGGAATGGAAAATGAAATGCAATCCTAATGCAATTTGCCATCCTTAGAGCACTGATTTTTTCTATAGCATAAGACACCGGGCGTCAGGGTATGTAAACCAAGACAAATTAGTGTCTAATGCAGAAAACAAACACAACAAACAAGAAGGCTATCCCAACACCCCAAAGTCGTGATGACTTTGGTCGGGCCAGGTATTGGAATAACCACAAGCACAAAAGGATGCCCCAGCATAACACAAGACCTCAAGGATCTTGGTGGGTACTACGTGGGACAACCAAGAAGACATAAACAAATAAAAGAGCAAGATGTGCCCCTATGCTTACTAGTCAAAGCACACCATGATATGATGGATCAAGGCGACCATGACAAGTGATGATAGGGAGCTCAAATGATAAACAAAAGCCAAAAGCATCAAAAGATCACAATCAATTTCAAATGTCCTTTGCCATAGGATCAAGATGATGTATGGGGTTGATGAGGTCTGTTAGGAAGGATACATCCTATTGAGACCGATGATGGATAGTAAACTAAAAGATTGATATGATGCAGGATACCAAAAACTGATCTTGTGATACAAATGATCGTTGTTTGTAAGCACCAGCTAGGATAGGGACATTCTTGATGACATGACAAGACGATGAGACATAAGGCGACAAGATGATAAAATGATGAGATGACAAAATACACACACCCTAAAGACCTAGGGGCTCGAGGGTTGATGAAAGATCAACCTTGCCTATGTGAAAGCACAGAGCCCTCGTAGTTCAGGAAAAGACCATGGTAAAAGTGGAAAGAGGAAAAGGAAGACCTCGATGCATGAAAAAGACCAAATGGAAAAATGCCCAGGGGGCAGACCAAATGATTGACCTTGCCTACGTGAAAGCATAGGGGCAAAGTAGTTCAACACAAGGCCAAAGATAGACGATGGAAGAGGATAAGACAAACAAAAGACAGAGCCCGAGGGGTAGATCAAATGACCGACCTTGCCTACATGAAAGCGTAGGGGCAACATAGTTCGATAAGAGACCGATGACAAACAATGGATGATGAGATGACCAAGATAAATGGAAAAAAGATGGAGTCGATATGATGAGACAAGATAGACTTGCAGGATTGGATAGGATGATGGTTGATATGTGTAAGATATGTAGGATGTGAAGCTCAGGGATGGGATAGGTAATTTAGATCATTAGAATATGAATTTGAGAGGTGAGACGATGGATAGATGAGTGATGAAGATGTGAGAAAGATGTGATAAATAGATAGGAGGGATGAATGATGATGTGAATGGCATTGGGTTGCATGTGGGTAGCCTAGAGCTAGTTACCAATGACAAGGGATAATAGAGGGAAATGGATGGATGGATAAGAAGATGCTAGGATAGGTGGATAGATGATGGATAGATGAGTGATGAAGATTGGAAAGATGTGAGAAATAGATAGGAATGATGATAGTGAGGTATCAAGTCATTGGATTGCATGAGGGTAGCCTATAGCTAGAGACCAATGACAAGGGACTATGAGATGGAAGGAAAATGGATGGATGGATAAAGATGGGGAGATAGAAAGATGCTAGGATATATGGATAGAAGGATAAAGATTCAAAAAGATGACATGGATTACTGGGTAGATAAACGGATGAGGAGATAAGGATGAAAAGATGGAAAAGGATTTGCGGATAGGAAGATAAGGATAGGGAGATGGATTGGATGTTTAGATAGATGGATGGGGAGATAAGGATGAAAGGATGAAAAGGACTATGGGATGAGAGGATGGGGAGATGGAGAAGATTACCTGGCGGAATGGATGGATGATGTCTCCAAGGACCCTATTGCAAATAAGGAGATGCCCCCACTCTATATGTGTCATGCATGACGAGGCAAGAGGGATAGCAAGATGGGTGGATAAGGGAGTGAGATGGGCAATGGAAGATAGATAGAGGTGGATAAGGAATATGATAGTGTATGGATGAGAATATATGCCAAGAGGTGTCCAAAGCATGTATATAGGTTTGCCCCTACATTTATCAAGATCACAAGGAAGAGGGAGGAAGTGGGATAAATGGGATAGGATGGATAGGATGCAGAAGATAGGCAGATGTAGGAGATGGAGGAAAGGAATGTGTAAGTGGATGTTGCCCCCAATCATGGAAGGAGACTAGATGGGGAATTTACGCATGATGCCTATATGCTAGGTTTTCATCATGGTACTTATCCAAGGCGCTTGTTTTCCAAGTTTTCACCATTGGATGAATGATTTTCTCCTTACTTCTTCTTCTTCTTCTTTTTTTTCTGATTTTCTGATTTTTTATTTTTTTTTTCGTATTTTTTCTCTTTTTTTGATTTTTTTTTTGCTGATTTTTTGGACTAGGATGTGGATGAAGATGGATAAAGATAGGGATATGGATATGTGGATTTTAGAGGACAGTTGATAAGGGTAGGGATGAAGGACTCACACATCAAGTTCCATATGAGGTAATAAGAGCCCATGTTTGAAGTGACTATTCGGATGTTGGTACAACCTTATTAGAATGGATGGATTATGGAAGAGGATGGATTAAAGGGATTTGATGGGGGAGATATGGGGGATAGTGGATGGGATGTTGGAAGGTGTATGGATTGAACGATGGAGTGGATGTGTGATGGGGGAAGGTGTGCAGGACTAACATTGGCACATGTGGTAGATGTGAAAAGATAGGTGGATGAATGGATGGAGAGGGTGGCGATAATGGAGGAGTTGGGATGTAGGGACCCAAAATAGATTTAGGAGATGGAGGAGGTGAATGATTTTGTGGGGGAATAGCAACTTTGGATGTTGTTATGGACTTTTCAATTGAAGGTATGGCACCTTTTTTCTTGGGAATCCACATGGTTTTGATTTTTTCTTTGGTGGGCCTTTTTGGCCTTTTGGATTGATTTGGATTTTGGACTTGATTTTGATTTTCTTCAACATGTCTGTGGAAGGGGACATGAGGAGCTTTAGATTCATGTGGATGTTTGGATTTATGCATTGTTGCTTTGGCATCCAAAGTGCGTTTATTAGCAATGGGATGGGTATGAGGAGATGGATGATGTGGAGCGATGGAGGTAGGGTTATGATGATTATGTGTAGATGGAGAATGTGTAGGTATGTGCCTTTGTTGATCTTGATTAGGAGTTATGTAGGTAGGATTTTTATGTTGTGTACGAAGGAGAGAGGGTGGATGTATGAAAGGATGAATAAGATAAGATGGAGGGGGTGATAGAGGGATATAAGAACCCATAGTAGATGAAGGATGAGAAATGATGGATGGAGGGACATAAGGACCCAGAATGGATTGAGAGGATGAGGGAGGAAGATGGATGGTTTTTTTTAGGTAATATGATGGAGGAGGGGGGATGGCAGCATATGACTTGGTAGAATGATGGGAAGTACCTCTTGTGCCTTTAGAAGAAGATCGTTTATGATGTACGAAGGTTGTACCAACATCTGTAGAGTGCGAGTTTTGGGAGACATATCCAAGACCATGTGTGCCTAGATGTTCTTGGACTTGAATGGGTTCTAAAATACCTTGCTCATGAAGGCCTAAACCTTTTCCTTGATAGTTCATTTTCTCAAGCATATGATCTATGGTAGGATGCTTATTCTTTTGGAAACATGATGCGAGTGTGTTAGTAGGTGGAGGAGGAAAGGTGGTGCATAGACGTTGTTTTGCTTCTACAAGAAGACCACCATGGACGCATGTAATATTATCAAGGTGATACAAAAGTGGCATTGGGATGGTAACACTAGATGGCAATGAAGGATCATGCGATGGAGATGAGGGGATAGCAACATCAGGAGGAATGAGTGATAAGGGATCATGAGAGGAATTGGGGAGTACAATGGGATCTAGATTTATGGAAGTGGATGATAAGGGCTCATGAGATGGAGTGATTGGATCTTGAAGGAAAAGGGGATCATGGGATGGAGTGGAGGAGATAGTGTGATCTTGAGATGGGGTGGATGGGAGGATAGGATCATGACTTGGTTGAGGATATAGATCATGAGATGAAATGGACGGAGTAGATGGGATGGAGTGATCTTGATTTGGAGGAGGGGATATGCTTGTATGCTTTGGATCAAACGCTTGGCATGACTCATCTTGTGTGGGATGTATGATGATGGAAGAGTGTTGGAGGGACTCCTCAATTGGGGGAGATAGGAGGATGGAGGATTCATGAAGGTCATTGGATTGAAGTTTGTGAATATTAGGACTAGGAGGAGGGAATTGGATGTCTTCAATGGATTGAGTGGATCTAGGAGTAGAAGATGGGGATTTAATGGATTCAATGGGTTTGACCGGATCAACCATTTGGACAATGTTAGGAATGGCGATGGGTGGGATAGGTCTAGGATGGAGGAGGGCCTCATCACTAGTGATAGTACATGATATAGTGGGAGGGCATGATGTCTCTTCTTGCATGAGTCCTTGGGAAAAATTTGGTAGGGATGTAGGATTAGGTAGAGTGATGGGAATGGATGGAGCATTAGGATGGATGGAGGATTAGGATTAGGGATTGGTGGATTAGGATTAGACGTGGGGATGTGATTGGATGGAGTACAAGGAGGAGATGGAGGATTAGGAGGATTAGGATTAGATGAAGGGATGGGAATGGATGAAGGATTAGGGATTGATGGATTAGGATTGGATGGAGGAATAGGAGGAGATGGAGGATTAGGATTAGGAATTTGAGGATTATATGATTGGATGTGTGGATGAGGATTAAATGTGGAACTAGGAGGAGATGAAGGATTGTGATTAGGATTAGGAATTGGTGGAATAGGATTAGATGTGGAGATGGGATTGGATGGACGACTAGGAGGAGATGAAGGATTAGAATTAGATGAAGGGATGGGAATGGATGGAGGACTAGGAGGAGATGGAGGATTAGGATTAGGAATTGGAGGATTATATGACTGGATGTGTGGATGAGGATTAGATGTAGAACTAGGAGGAGATGGAGGATTAGGATTAGGAATTGGAGGATTATATGACTGGATGTGTGGATGAGGATTAGATGTAGAACTAGGAGGAGATGGAGGATTAGGATTAGATGAAGGAATTGGAATGGATGGAGGACTAGGATATAATGCGGGAAAAGGGGGAGTGATGTAGGAGGATGTAGATGTTGGATTAGATTGGTATGGGGAGTGATAGTAGGAAGATGTGGATGAAGGATTAGAATGAGGAGATGCAGAATTAATGTAAGGGTATTGGGATGGGGGATTGTGATAGGAAGGTATGGATGTTGGATTAGAATAGGAAGATTGAGGAGGTGAACCATCGTAGGAGGACATGTATGGTGGGTTGGCGTAGGAGGATATGGATGGTAGATTAGGATGAGAGGATTGAGATGGTGGATTAAGATAGGAGGAATATTGGTATGGGGGATTGTGAAAGGAATGTGTGAGTGTTGGATTAGGATGAGAAGATTGGGATGTGGGATTAAGGTAGAGGTATTGGGATTGTTGATGATGATAAGGTGAGGAGGATATGGATGCTGGATAGGATAGGGGTTGAAAGGGAGGGCATGATGAGTATGTTGATGGTGAGGATGTTGGATATCCCTTGTCAAGGGTAGCATAAGGACCATTATTAGATGTGGATGAAGGCATGGTGGGATAGTTTGAAGAAGTAGTGGGATTTTGGGAGGTGATTGGAGAGAGCTTGCTAGCAATGATAGCGTCAAGGGGATCTATATAACAATCTTCATGATCAACAAGATTTTCATTATCGTCATCAACGGAGTTAGGATTCCCCTTGACTACTATTATTGGTCGTGTGAGAGGGGGATAAAGATTTGTGATGGATACAAATTAGCAGGAAAGAATAGATGATGGATAGAGAACTAGGATGGATTGAAAGTTGATAGGGATTAGATGAAAGCTCAGATTGAGATTGAATAAAAGCTCAATTAGGATGATGGGATTAACGCTCAGATTAGAACTGGATTGGAGCTTAGATTGGTATTGGATCAGAAGATATGATAGGATTGATTTGAAACCAAGATCATGGGTTTTAACTAGAGGACATAAGGTGTTGACAATCAGATTTTTGCCAAATTTGGCAGTTTTCAAAAATTGTCAAATTTTGCCATTTTAGGAAACTTCATAGGAATACGTTTGAAAGTTCAAGTTTTTTCCAAAAAATACCCAATACTAAGATAGGATGAATTGTCCACTAACATACCAAATTTGAGATATTGATTCGGAGTTATTGACAAAAGTGTTTTTTCAAAAACTGAAAAAAACACTAAATTATGATTTTGAGGGTCAAGATGAAACTTTGGGGGTTCGAAAATGTGCTAAAAAGGGGTCCGACCTATCTTAGATATGATGGGAATCCACATGCCAGCTCATAATGCAACTACCCGTAAAATTTCAGCCAAAACCCACATCCGAGTCAAAAGTTATGGCCTCTGAAAGTTTTTGCATAAAAGTCAACCTTCAAAATTGATAATTGGAATGGATGATTTGATGACGTATCAATTTGATGATTTGGATGAGGATTGGTGGATGGATCAATTTGATGATGTAGATGAGGATTGAATTGACTGAATTTGTCTGGATCAATTGATGATGTACCAATTTGATGATTTGGATTGGATGATGGGATTTTGATTGGATTTGGACGATACTAGATTCAGATAGATGAATGTTTAGGATGATTAAATTGTCAAACGAAGACTTGGGGTGGTTAAACAGAGGTTTGGAATGGTCAAATGGATGAAACTATTCATTCAACGGGGCGTATCCGCACTTCTACAGTAAAACTATCAGAAATGTTGAATCACAGGGGCGTGTCCGCACTTTTGCAGTAAAAACTGTTAGAAACGTTGAACAGCAGGGGCGTATCTGCACTTTTGTAGAAAAAATGCTGAAACAGGGGGGTAAGTTCACCCCTCTACAGTGGAGAATGCTGAAACAGGGGGGCAAGTTCGCCCCTCTGCAGAAAAATAGCAACTTGGTTTGGATGAGGGATTTTGGCAAGGAAAAATAATTCAATGACGGTTTTGACTTATCAAAATTTACTGGTTTTTTGTAGAAAGACACTTTGAACAAGCACAATCTTATGATTAGTGTTAAGGGGTATGGCCAGCAAAGGTATTACTCTAGGTTGAACAAATTTTCTAGGGAGTCCTCGATATACGCTCGGTACGTGAGGCACAAATCGTGAACACCAGTCCATCACAAACATGAATTGGGAACCCCAGCGAGATACTGAAAGACTCAGACCAACTCTTCACGTCTATCTAGGTATCACCCTAGCTTCAACGCTTCGCTAATTACGATGCAATTGGATTGGGGTACAACTTTGGCTCTCCCCCCTTTATATACCCTATCGGTACGTGTGGTTGGGATCATCCCTTGGGGTGATGAAATCCCCAAGCAGGTCCTGCTAAGAAGAAAAAAAACTAATCATTTCCAACTACCCCCTTCGGATCCGCACAAAAGTGCAAAGGGAGAGGGTGAAAATGAATTAATGCCCCCTTAGGGTAACACAAAATAAAACAAATACAACAAGTAGCCAATATTACTTTCCCCTACTTATACTAAGTAAATAGATAGAGCAGTAAGGAAAAATTTCCAAAAAAAACATAATAAAACAAAGGCCCTGCAAACAAATGTTAGTTGTTTTATCTTTTGGCCTTTGTGATTTGCAGCAAAATACTCAAGATATCAGCAAGAAACTTGAATTCACTCACCAACAAACAGGGTTAGAGGATTAGAGCATAAAACAACAAAAAAAAAAGACAAAAATGAAGCTAAAATGCCACTTTTTTACCTTCTCGAACGTGTTGTTAAGGGCAAATCCGCCCCTCTACAGTGAAAAATGTTGAATCGGGTGGGCAAATCTGCCCCTCTGCAAAAAACAGTTAGAAAACGCTGAACTGGGAGGGCGTATTCACACTTCTATAGCAAAAACTATTAGAAACGTTGAATAACAGGGGCGTGTCCGCACTTCTGCAGTAAAAACTGTCAGAAATGTTGAACAATAGGGGCGTGTCCGCACTTCTGTAGTAAAAACTGTCAGAAACGTTGAACAGCAGGGGCGTGTCCGCACTTCTACAGTAAAAACTATTAGAAACGTTGAACAACAGGGGCGTGTTCGCACTTCTGCATTAAAAACTGTCAGAAAAGTTGAACAACAGGGGCGTGTCCGCACTTCTGCAGTAAAAAATGTCAGAAACGTTGAACAGCAGGGGTGTGACTGCACTTCTGCAGTAAAAACTGTCAGAAACGTTGAACAGCAGGGGTGTGTCCGCACTTTTGCAGTAAAAACTGTCAGAAATGTTGAACAGCAAGGGCATGTCTGCACTTCTGCAGTAAAAACTGTCAGAAACATTGAACAGCAGGGGCGTGTCCACACTTCTACAGTAAAAACTGTTAGAAACGTTGAACAACAGGGGTGTGTCTACACTTCTGTAGTAAAAATTGACAAAAACGTTGAACAGCAGGGGCGTGTCCACACTTCTGCAGTAAAAACTGTCAAAAATATTGAACAGTAGGGGTGTGTCCGCACTTCTGCAGTAAAAACTATCAGAAACATTGAACAGCAGGGGCGTGTCCACCCCTTTGTAGCGCCTGGGAGGGAAAATCCGCCCCTCTGGGACCTGAATCTACAAACAAGCTAAACAATAGAAAACATAAAAGAAAGAGACCCCTTTGTGGGTCCCACCGGGCGTGCCAGAAATGTGATCCTTTTAAAATGCTACTCCTAATGTGAGATGCTAGATAAAAACTAATAATGCAATAACAAAAGCAATAACACTAAAAGAGGACACCTCAATAAGATTAGCCTAAGAAAATGGTGAAGCAAAGAAGTAAGATAAAATAATTGATGATTGAAGTTGGTTATACCTTTCCTTTGCTGCTCCTTCCTTGGTTGACCCTTTGATTCTTGAAGAGTTGTGTGCTCCTTGGATGACAATGGAGTTGAATGGATGCAAGATGCAAAATGGATGAGAATGTGAAGTGCTATGATAGATGAGAGCTCAAATGGTAAATTTGCAAGAGTTTTGTTGCAAAAGACTTGATTCCTAAATTGAGGGAAATGAGGGGGTATTTATAGGCTAATTGGAATTCTCTAGAGAATTCAACAGTTGAGATTGATCCAACAAAATCAAGATGAAGGGCTATGGTGAGTTGATGACTCACAAGCCCTCACATCTTGACATGTGGAATGTGAGATGTCTTAAGGTGGAGTGATGTGGAAATGAGGTGGAGGAGAAGGAAAAAAGGTGGAAGAGAAGGACAAGTACCTTTGAGGTATCTTGGGGGATGAGAAGATTTCCTCAAAAAGGAACTTCTTGTCCCCAAATGAGGATGAAAGAGACTTTTGAGGGATTTTAGAATTCCTCAAAAATTTCCATGAGAAAAGGGGAAGTGTGTGGAAAAAATAAATGTAAATTAAAAATTTATATTCATTGGAAAGTTTATTGGATAAAAGGAGGTCTCCAAAATGTTGGAGATTTGTCACATGTGGGTGATGTGACAAGTCCAAGGTTCTAGAAGCCTTGGGCACATGTAAAATGACATGTCATATTTGCATGGGGATAAGGTAAACCTTGGAAGAATAAAATGTGAATTAAAAATTCACATGAGGAAGAAAGGAACCTTGGTTAAATAAATGTGAATTAAAAATTCACATGGGGAAGGGAGTCCAGGCTAAAAAGGGTAAGTGGGAAGGTTGACCAGAAAAGGTAAGCTAAATGTGGCTAATGATTCTAATTAAGGTTGTGCAAACACAAGATTAGGATAATTAATGAGAGATTAGAGACAAGTGGGAGATTATGGAGGATGCGACACTTAATCTTGATTAAGTGGTGCACATCCTAATCAAAGATTAATTATTTTAATCTGGATTAAAAGAGGGTTATGGAGAATGTGACAAGGAGAGAGAAAAAGAGGAATTAAAAATTGGTTTTTAATCCAAATAGGTTAAATGACTAAATTAAATAATTTGTCATGTTTATTTAATTTAGAGAAGAAAAAGGGGGTAAGATAAAGTATTTAATTTATTTAATTACATACTTTAGGAACCTTAGGCAGAAAATGAAATAATGATTAAATAAATTATTTAATCACTATTAATGAAATAGATGAATAAAGTAGACAATTTTGATCATATGGAAGTGATCAAATTTGGATGTCTACAATATCAATGATGTTTGAATTTGTCATCACAATTTTTTTGTGATTGTGTTGTTTGGCCAGGATTCTCTTTTAAGTAAAGAGTTAAAAATTGCTTTGATCAAATAACTGTAATTTAGAGTGCACAAGTGGGATTGCTAAGTAGAACTTTATGACAATATGAGTGGATTGGTTAATGTAAAGCATTAACACATTTTAAATTCATTGGTTGAGACTAACTTGCTGATAGGATTTTTATTATAGTTTTATATTTGACTCCATGGCCCATGATTAGGAATTGATTATCACAAAGCCTAAGATAGTTCCAAAAAAAATCTAAATCATATAATTTTTTTGTTACTTTGGTCCTTTTGCTTTCATGTTCAAAATATATCTATTCATTGTATCTTCATGATATTTGAAAGAGTATAGAGGTTGAATTTGAGAGAAGTTTACCTAGTAACCCTCTATGTGTGTTTGAAATGAAGATATCTAAATTATGTGTTCTCAACAATGTTCAATGCAAATGGGATTATGCTTGAACGTGGTAGGATATAACAATACCCATCGCTCATATACCTGAGAACTATCCACTTTCATAGGTCTGTAGTTTGTTACTTGGCATAAGGTTATCATATATTTAGGCCTACAATTAGGAGCACCCTCTTGAGTCTTGTGGAGCTAAAAGTGCAGAAGGATTTCATAGCCTTGGTCATTGGCTTTTCTTGTCTTCAATCTCTTGATAGTGCAAATTCCTTTCCCTAAACACTTAATCCCCTATTTTAGGCATTGTGTTTCTCCTTAGGATTGAAAGTTGCAAGAAAAATAACCAACAAATTGGTGACTCCACTGGGGAAGCTCTAGAATTATCCATTCAAAGAGAGTCAAGAATTTGGTGAATCTAAATATTTGGTTCAGATATTGAGAAGTTTTCAGACTTGGAAATGATTTTGTTGTAGCAATTTCAAATAATTTATATGTGACTCTGCTGTGGGAGAAGATCCAAAAGAAAATTCATCTTTGAAGGAGCTTCATATTGCTTGAAGTTCAGTCCTTTGTGAAAAGAGGTGGCAACTTTTTCTAAAGAACCTGCTGAAGATGTGAAGAAAAGTTTCGGATCTGTAAAATTTTCAGCCAAAGAAGAAAGGTTAGAAGCTGCTACAAGTTTCTAGGTATTCTCATAAATTTAAAGAAAGTATTATTATGTTTGAAAGTAGTTTATGATAAGTATTCAAGTCTTGAATTTTTTTGGTTCCTTATTGAGTGAAATAACACTAAGAAAGGGAAAGGATAGTAATACTGAGTTTACATACTTCTGTGATAAATTTTGTAGTTAGCATTATGTAGAAGTATGCTTGTTTTGCTTTGAGTTACTCAAGGTGAATAGACCTTAAACATTGTTGAAAATAGATGTCATACTTTGTAAAGGTTTTAAGGTCATATGTTATATAAGGAAGCTAGGAACTATGTGTATAATAGTTGCATTACTGTGAAAGTTTTTGAAAATACATGTAAAAATGCATTAGTATATGCATCCTTGTATGGTTCCTAGTGAAACCATGGCTTGTGATTAGCCCCAACTAAGTTTTCAAAAGGGTTTTTACATTGAAAGATATAGACCCATCAATTTCAGTGGCATTAATGATTACCCAAATGCCATTCCATCTAAAATTAGAGATAAGACACCAAAATTCAATGGTGATAAGTCTGAATCAACAAGTAGACATTTGCAAGAGTTTGTTAATGTGATGGATGACTATGAGGTAGATCATGAGGATGCAATCATGAGGCTATTTGTTCAGTGTCTAAAAGGAGATGCAAGGGATTTGTTCTCTTATTTACCAGTATCCTCTATATATTCTTGGGAGGTGTTTAAAGCAGTGTTCATGGAGCAATTTGGTGAAAGGGTTGACCCCATTTCAGTGAGAGACAAATTTATGAGCATTGAGAAAGAAGAGGATGAGTTAGTCCCAAATTTCAATCTCATATTTTTCAAAGGAAATAAGGGATATTCTAGAAATTCTAAGATCAACTGATGTAGTATGTTTAGTTGTGTACTTAGGTGCATTTGATAAAAAATGAGTTATCTATTAAGAGATAAAGATTCCGCAACATTGCATCAAGCATATCAAATTGCCATGAATATTAAGAACAATTTGGAATATTCAATGATGAAAGGATATAAGGCTATAAGTGTTGGTTAACCTAGCACACCTCATGCAAATAAAATTCATGGAGTAGAAAATAGAAATGCTTGTCAAGATGGTAATGATTCTGCTATTCTAATTTCTCCATCATCACAACATGCAGATCATAGTGAACTCCAAGTTGAACATCAACAAAATTTGAGCAAAATTGATCAGATATCTTTTGTTCAAGAGTTGTCTAACATGAAGAGGCATAAGGAAGAATAATCCTATGATTTGTTTTTGAGATTTTTGGATGCCTTGTTGAAAGTTCCCAAAAATTTCAGACCTAAAGATTCAACATGTATTGATTTATTTTTTGAAATTTATGATTTTGGGCTAAGTACCTTTCCGAAGGAGTTGAATCCTCATAGTTTTGACCAGGTGCTTGATTGGATAAAGATTGTTGAAGGAGACCAACATAATTATGCACAAAATGTGATGTCTCCAAATGAAGATAGTAGCTGTCCCATTGAGGAAAATTAGAACATGATACACAAAAATGAAAATATTATATCAAAAAATGAAGATCCATGTTGTATGGATGAGGATATTAATTGTAATCAGCTCACAAGCAACACACATAGAGATTTGTACAATAGTGATGAAGATGAAGATACATGGTATGATGACAAAATAGATATACATGAAAGCTTTTCTTGTAATATATTTGGTGACGAGGAAGTAAAAGAGATGCAAGATGTCATTCCATGTCATGTTTTGGTTAGTGAAAATAATGCAAGTATTGTTGACGTCTCATCACAAATCAGTGACCAAGATATTGAAGATAAAAGTTTAAACACTCATTCTGAAATATTTGAGCATAATATATCTAGTGATGAGGATAATAGTGATAGCCAAACTGATTGCTCCTTTGCGGATTGTGACTACTTTGAAAAGGATGAATTAGAGATATTTCATTCACATGAAGGATTTAATGATAAGAATTCTCATGAAATCACTTGTACACAAGTGAATGAACAAATTGCTCTTGAGGCATACCTGGAATGTAATTCAAGTTTGTCAATGGAGCATGTTAATTTTGTGAATGAGGAAGAATTTGAAGATAAGAAAGTATGTGTTTAGTATGCTGATCCTATACGTAAAAGAAAAGATGATAAAGATGTTGATGAACATGCTTATGACCCTGCTACTCGTGATTTTTTATATGAGGCAGATATGGAGATATCAGCTATGCATGAAGAGGGTGATGATGTACTCATTGATGAAGGAAGGAGTTCATTTTTGAATTATCAAGTTATGCATTATGACAAACACATGGATCTAGGGTCAAAATTATTACCCATTGATAATGTGAAACAATTTGATGAACCTTCAGATTATGTTGACATTACAAAACTTCTTGATCTATGTGTAGAGTATCCAAATGACACAAACAATGGTGGATCTCATGCTAGTGAATGTGAAATTAAGTTCTTTTCTAATGTTCCTTATCTTCATGGTATGATTATGGACATGTTTTCATCCAATGAGGAAAGCATTTGTGTGAAAGAAAAAAAATGCTTGTTCAATTGCTAATGAACAAATTTGAGATAACATCGAGTCTTTGGCACACAGGTCAATATTCCTATCAACTGATAGTGCACATGAAGTTACTAGTACACATGAAAGTCTTTTTGTTGACCTTGTTAATTCTGAAATGATAGCATTCAATATGATTCAGATGAAGGTATTGTGAGTGTTGATAAATCTGATTTTTAGAACCTTGAGGAGGATTGCACATTATTTTTGAGGCATGACATCTTCTCTGATCATAATCAGTATGATGGGGTTAGTAAATATGATAATACCATGTTTTCATGTGGTCTTGATCACTATACTCATATGTTATCACTGGCTACAAAATCAGTAATTGAAGGGGTTGGAAATGATCTAGTCTATGTGATTTGGTTGCCATGTGACAACAAAGTTAAACAGGGAGCAAGTTTCCATTTGTTCAAAGGTAGTCTGATACTTGTGTTTATAGAAATGCAGTCACTCATGTTATTGTGGTGTGATAGAGTAAAGCATGGATTAAGGGAGATGAAATCCTTTAATAAATTTGTGTTTGATAGGGGTAAATATTGACTCCCCTTTTTCATTTGGTGGCCTGCGGTCACCAAGTGATGTTGAAAAAATTGAATAAGGACTTAGAGCACCCAATTGACTTAGCATTTGGTCTACTCCCCAGAGATCTGGATTCTTGCTATACCTACAGGGGGCATACATCCCTAGTCAGAGCCACTAGTGGCACCTTCAAAATTTTCAAGTTTGAAGTGCCAATGTTGAAAATTTTGCCTTTGCACACTCAAAAGTGCCCCTAATTTTTTTGCCTAAGTGACCTACTTTGGAGGGTCATAATTCAGAGCCAGTTGATTTTCATGCCAAACCCCTTGGTGAGATTATTCAGTTGACATATGTGAACATGCATGTTAGTTTTCAACTTCCCATGATATCTAAGTTTTGACAAGGTTTTGAAACACAAAGCTGGAGGGTTCTAGGACTATTTTTCTGTTTGCAAACTTTTAGTTCTATGAAGTGGCTTCCTGTTTGAGCTGATATTTCACAACTGGATGATTGTCAAGACAAATGGATTGTTTCCCTACATTCCACCCATATTCATATGCTCCCTAGTCCATTTTTAAAGCCTCATGATCAAATTTGATATTTTTTCCAGGTCAAAAGCAAATGCAGTTTGTTCTATTTTTACACCTGCATTTTTAGAATGCTTCAAAGTGGTCAAGTTTGAACCTTAATATCTTGCAATGAATGATTATTGAAGGAAATACCTCTAGCAGACGTGCCTAATGGACCTAAATGAGCTTGTGTTTCCATTGATATCTTCCCAAGAGATGGTTTGATATTTTTTGAAGTGGTGATTTGGTGAGCCCTAATTGGTTTTGAATAGTTACAAAAATGTCTGACTAAGCAACTTTGACATTGAATATCTTGCACCTTGTGATCTTTTTTACCGATCCATTTGCTACACTACATTCTCGGGTCAAATGTCTGCATGCCTATGAATTTTTATGGCTCCAGGAGGTTGTTTGACTAGTTTATAGAGTGATTCTAGAGCCCACCTGGCCAGTTTTGATCACCGCGCAAAAATGCCTGAAAGAAGTTTTAATCATAATCCACTTCAAATTTTCCTTGTCAAGAGCATTAGATCAATTGAGCATGAATTTTTTTTCAAAACAATTTTTTTTTTAGTCGGGCCCACATTGGGACCTGACATGCTTTGCAGAGTTATGAGTTGTAGGTGTTTCAAGGTTGATAAATAAGACATAGTGCATATATATGAAAATGGTGCTCTAACGATCAAGTAATCAAAAACTACTAAGGTTATGCATCAAATTTTTCCCAGTTATGGATCGGTAAATAATGAGGCAAGAGCATTTTTGGGTGTGGATAGCATAAGCTCACTCTTAGAGGATTAGATATTGAGGAATAATGAATGCATGAGAATGGTGCCATTCACCAAGGGATAAAATCATAGAATTTTCTAAATCTTTCTTGGTTGCTTGAACATCTATATGATATTGGAGGCAGAGGTATGATCACTTACAAGGAAATGACCTTATTTGCATGGATTACTTTGGTATGACAAGGTATGGGGGTGTACAATCATAATTGCCTTCTAGGTTTTAAATTACAAAAAAGGTACTCAAAATGGTCTTTTAGATCAAAATGGTTCTATTGTTCCTATTTTTGCACCAATCAGTTATATAGATCATCTATCTCTGACAAGTAACATTGATGCTATGGTGTATGCTCAAAGGGAGATTCATGGGAGAGTCAGCGTACTCTTTGTTTTCCAAATTCCAAGATGCCTTCTTGCAGATTCTAAATGGTTACATACCTGAAGAAGATATATGTATTTACTTATTGAAATTTATGAATCAGGGAATGATGAAATAATGATAATGAATCAAAAAGAGCCTCAAGTGAATACGATTGGAGAGGACAAGGGTACACTGAAGATACATAAAAAATAAATAATCAAAACAAATATATCAATGCTTCAAACAAAGACATAAGAAAAATTGTATCTAATATGTTGTATTTTAGTTCTCTCATTCCTAAGCCATCAACACTCGACCTTATTGCTACCAATTATAACGGTGTATCAGATTTTGAAGAAGTGGACAATGCTAGTGTGTAGGTAAATCCAGCATGGGTTTATAAATATGATGAAGGGTCTTCAAATTTGAAATCCTCTTCTATGCCAGAGGCTGAAAATGTAACAGTACCTACTATAAAGCACAAATGCTTCTATATCAAACACTGATACAATATTTAAATTCTTTTTAAGTTCCCTCATGACTTTGATTCTGGTCTTAATGCAATGTTTGGTAAATTATTTGAATGGGAGGCATAATATGGATGCATTTGAAGTGGATAAAGTTCATCAAATTATTGATGTGTACCTGGAAACATGGAACTAAGAAAGAGTAGTGACTGGTTTACAACAAAATAAACAAATCAAGGCCGCATGGAGTGAATTAGATGTGAAGGGTTCTAATGTTGGACAATTTTAATTGAGTATTGGAATATTTTGCAACCTTCCACCATGAAGGGAGTCCAAGGAATGCATCAGTATCTTGAGAATGCTCAAGTACATTATGTGAAGAATAGATACAAGATTGCAAGTGAACATTGTTGACTACAATAAGTTGTGGCACCCTCATAGTTACATGTTATGCTTTGATTTTTTGCCGCATTTCTAAAATCAACACTTCAAAAGGATCGATGGAATGATGGTAAGGTATTGGTGCCAAGGGCATAAAATGTTTTGTGTTGAAGATGTGGGCAGCCACTGCGCCAGCTGAAAGGGGTCATTTCCATATTGCAAATGATTTTTTTTTTATACAGATACAAGAAACCACTACAAGAATCACTTGAAATATGCATATGGTGAGTAGGGCGCAAGGAATACTTGTGTTGAACTTGGAATTATGTTGCAGTTTTTCAAGGTGAGAAGGTAGAATCCAAAGAACAAATCACCGCATCTGAAAAATGGCATGTTTGTGTTTCAAAATTTATGAGGTGACTGAAAAAGTAGATGACTTATCTCTGTGCACACAGATTATTGAAATCCAATATTACTGTTGCTCTAAGGATTGTATTTCAATGTATGAATGGAATAAAAAAGAGAGACTTGAGTGTAGCCCATGGTTTGGTTTGGAAGGGAATTTGTTCTGATATCATGATGAAATTTACTTGCATAGGGATGATCGAACCTACAGCAAAATGTATCAATTTTTTTTGATGAAATTCTAATTTGGGACACAACCATTTTTTTCCAAACGCTTCAAAGGGAGAGAAAAAATTGTCACTTCTTCTATGCTGGTATGCGAGTGGGAAGAATTTATACTGCTAATGAGCCTCCATTGAACTTGCTAAAGGGGAGTCACTTTGATATTGCAAAGGAAATTTTGATGTAAAGGAACCATTCAAAGTTGCATTCCCATGTTAGAGATTGAAGTAATTTTGCAACAGGCCACCATAATCAAGAAAATGCAACAAAAGGCATGTTTCCTTGTTAGCCCGTGAAGAGGAGGGCTGATGTCAGCATAGAGGCACGAGGAAGCAGGGAGGAAGATGGTATGAAAAACATTTAATAATAATATTGAAATTTTATTAATGCTAAAATATTTATTTTAAAGCTTTAAATTATATTTTCCCGTGAGCCTATGCGAGCAAAAGCTGCTATCAGAAAAAGCAACTTGGGGAGGTGGGGCTTGGCTATGGTGGGCCCGTCATTTCTTAAAAGGTATTTGAGGGAAATTTTAAATGTGCTGGGGTGATAAATAAATGTTGCCCGCTAAAATATTTGAGGCTTTTAACTATTTAAAAGCAGATTTTAAATATAAGGTGAAAAGTTAAAGCACAGGGGAATGTTTTTTAATTGCCCAAGTTAAAAAATTTCACCATTGAAATTAACTTAAGTATTCTTACTGCTGGGCATTCAAAATTTAAATATAAAATGGTGGATATGGGGGAAGGCATAGGCAAGATAAAAATTTCCTAGGTAAAGTGATTAAAATTTTCACCATTGTAATGTAAAGTTTTAAAATGAAGAGTGCAACAAGATAAAAGAGAATTAAAAGGGGACGGATGGAAATTTTATAAAGTGAATAAATTATTCACTGTATCAAAGGCCATTCTTTGCTAGTAAAGGGAGAGATTTTAAGGCTTTCACTATGAAAAATAAGGAGTTTTGAGCTTCAGATAAAAGAAGGGGGTAAATGAACATGTAAAGGAGATTTTTACTATCGGGAATGAAGAATGAAGGCTCTTCACTTAAAGTTAGGGAGATATGTGAAGGCTTTCACTGTGAAAATAAGGAGTTTTGAGCTGCAGATAAAAGTAGGGGGTAAATGAACAGGTAAAGGAGATTTTTACTGTTGGGAATGAAGAATGAAGGCTCTTCACTTAAAGTTTTTTCAGCTTCAGGGAAAAACATGATATTTTCAATGAAAGGGCATAATGAGGAAAGTCATCATGATGGGAATATTTTTTGTTACAAGGCAAGTGAGGGAAAGATGCATGAATCAAGGAGCAGATTGAAGATTCTTCAGGAAGCAAAGGCAGTTACAGATCAAGGGAGTTGAAGATGCTAGGTGTCTTTCACATATGTAGTTTTAGGGTTTTTTCTTCTTCTATATCTTCTTTCTTTTCATTTGTACTGGTTCTAAAAAATTCTAAATTAGGAAGTAAGGTAGAATAGTGTTAAGTCTGAGTCAGAAAGGGAGAATGTAAATTGTAATAGCTAGGTTTTATGAGCAAGTGCTAACCAATTTGTGCATAAAAATATTACTATTCATGGAGTTGTCTCTAGATTTTTATGTTTTTCATTATATGAATTAAATATATCAATAATGTTTGAATTTGTCATCACAATTTTCCCGTGATTATGTTTTTTTGCCAAGGTTCTCTTTTAAGTAAATTATTAAATTGTTTTGATCAAATAACTATAATTTAGAGTGCACAAGTGGGATTGCTAAGTAGAACTTTATGAAAATATGAGTGGATTTTTTAATGTAAAGCATTAACACATATTAAATCCATTGGTTGAAACTAGCTTGCTGATAGGATTTTTATTGCAGTTTTATATTTGACTCCATGGCCCATGATTAGGCACTGATTTATCACAAAGCCTAAGACAGTTCCAAAAACAATATAAATCATATTAAATTTATGTTACTTTGGTCCTTTTGATTTCATGTTTGGGTAAGTGCACCAATCTGTGACACAATTTAGGTGTGAAATTGAAAAAAACTATGAAAAAAAACACGAAATAAGCCATTTGGCACACGCCAAATGACTTAAAAGACATTTGGCGCACGCCAAATTTCTTATTTAACATAAAAGGAAAAAATCGGGTTTCAAACCCTCATTTTGTCTTCAACCCGCTACTTGAGGAAGAGGATTTCAGGTCTATAACTCGCGCTCACCAAATATCTTCCATTTTTTGCATCCTTAGCTTACCATTTTCCACGAGGATGCCACCAACACGTCAAAGAGGTCTAAGATTGCAAAGAGGTATGTATTTTTATTCTATTTATTTTGAATTTGATTTGGAATGCAAATTTAAATATAATTTTATAATAAAACTTTGTTTTAATTCTCAGGGAATGAATCTCTACCTCAAAACACTGAGAATTCACAATCACCCCCTCATGAAGAGCCTCCTATACAAGAACAACCTGAAACCCCTCCATCAATTCATTGGCATCCTCAAAGAACACAAAAAAATATTCAAAATCAAATTGAAAACAATAAAAGAGACATTCAACAATTAATTGCAAGATTAATCGAGCATGTCAAAACCCACCCTTATAGGAGAGGGATTGCTAAATCATTGAAGTCAATTGTAACTCATGTAGGAGAAATGAACGAGCAAATGAGTTTTTGGTCAACTAAGAGGCATGAGATGAGAAAATTTTATGTTAGTGGTTTGTCATATGCAGATGTCAAAAAACTAAAAATTAGCAAAGCCAAATTGTGTGCCCTATTTATAGACCCAAAAACCAATGAACCTTTGTCCCATGCATACAAGAGGTTCCCCATCCATTGGTGCCACCATGAGTTAATTAAATTTTTTTTTTGGGAGCGGTGGTGGATGGTATTTGACCAACCTCCATGCAATAACCATGAGGTGCCGCAATACTTTTTGAGGAAACTCTATTGCGATTTTGTCCTCAATCAAATGCCAAACTATTTTGACATCCTATAGTTTCAAGGTAGAGGTGGGGGCTCCACACACGATAGACTTGCTGCACAACGTAATCCATAGTTGGCACCGAGAGCCTTGGGCAGACCCATGGTGGAGCATGTAGTTATTCCTTCCATTGTTAAGGACAATGTAGAGGTGGACACAATGAATTCGATTGGCTCACTCACCCAGACCATTTGATAGTGTTTTAGTCCTTTAGTAGATCCTGGTGTGGAGGAGATGTGTAGGCCCCAAGCTCCACCCCACCATTGTGGCGCTTGTGGTGCTGTTTGCATGTACGATTATCAAGGTGCTCGTGATGCAACTACACAACCTACGTCAGTTGTAGAGGCGATGGATTTCAAAGATGATATTCTGAATGATATATTCGACATTAACACTCAGGTAAAATTTAGCAACTTATTTTAATGTTGTTTATTAAAATATATTTTGAAATTTAAGAATAACTAAATTAGTAGAATTTTGATATGATGAAATTTTAGGGTCGCATTGTTCATGAGGGATGCTCTATTCCTACAAACCCTTATACATTCTCGATGATGAGTCCATAGGTATACAACTAGTATTAAATATATTATTATTGCATTTGAACAGTTGAATGCTATATTTGAATGTTTGTCTCATAACATGCTTCGGATTTCAAATAGTTTCCTAGTGCACCTTCTTCCTCCACACCTCACAATTCATATCATCAAATAACATACACTCAAGTAGCCTTTATTCATTAATGGTGTTGTAAATCTATGTTAGCTAGTTTTCATAATTTTGCGTATATACAAATCTAAAAAATTGATGAGAAACACAAGCATTGCATTCAAGTATTCCTTGATCGTGTCACACTATGTTTTCCTAATTCACTTTTTATTCCTTTATTCCTTCCTAATCCCTTACCAGTAACATTTGATAGTTCACCCTATTTTCCATGATCCCCTCCTAGCCCATCCCACTAATATCTTCTATTCCATGCTATGTGTCATTATGTCCTACTCCCATCTTATTGTACCATTATTAGATCACCCTAGATGTTCCATGATCCCCTATGTTCCACCCTATGTTCCTTTATATCATCCTATATTATACCATATTTATCCACATTTAATCCTAGATAACTCTTCTCTACTATTGCTACACACAGGTCAAGTTCACACTTTGTGTACTATAGTCAAACCCTAGACACCTCCTAATTCACCCTATGTTGCATTATTCCCTAATAATTGCATCCCATTAACTTCAAATTTTCCACCCTATATTTTTTTATCCCATCCTAGCCCATACCATCAATCTATACTATTCCATCTTATGTTCCATTAATCCCTTTGGTGCAGGGGCACCACTCTTTTCTACGTTTCTTCATTAAATGTCTAATAGTGGTGTAGGAGCACCCATGGGTCTAAGGGACCTAGAATCATTTGTTATGTTTTGTTAATTTGTTTAATGTTGGAATAAGGTCTCATGGACCATTTCATTGCTTTGTAATAAGTCTCCTAGGGATTTGGTGGAGTTTTGGTCTTGATGACCAACTTTTTGTACAAACAAGGTCTCCATCCTCCTTTGAAAGTCTAGTGCATTTTGGAAAATTAAGCAAAAATGATGCCTTGATGTAGCTAGACACCTAAGGGGAGTCATGTTTTTCATTTTGAGGAGTTTTGGATGCCTTTCACACAATTTGGAGGTATCTTTGTAGTCGGGTTGGTGAAAATTGGCTAAATTGCCTTAATTAGGCATTAAAGAGTAAAAAATGAAGTCTTTTTGTGTTTCCAATGGCCAACTGATTCAAATTTTAGTTGGAGGAGGTTGGAAGGCTTCATATATGCCTCTCTTGGTCAAGGAAAGGCTGTTCTTGAAGTTTGGAAGAAGTTTTCAATAAAGAGTTTGCTGATTTCTGTGTTTTCTTGGAGAAATTGCTGATCTTGTACTTGATACGGTCTGTACATGTTGTTTCATGATCCAAGCCTATAATGGTTGGATAGGTAATTGAATAAGCTTTCTTTTAGAATTGGAGTGATGAGATTTCATTGAGTATCAAGGGAGATATCTTAATTTTACTCCTGGGTGGTATGAAAACCCTCAAAATCAGGGTTTTGAGTGAATTATGGGTGTTTCTTCCATCCACATGTTTTAGAGTTGCTAAATCCTGGTGGGATGGAAAGTATATGCCTGTACTATTAAGAGGGAATGAGGTCTAAATCACCATACTAATAGTTGTTTGTTGAAACCTAAGTGCTAAAGGGTTGTTGAACCCTGTTTTGTCCTAATGTGACATGATCCAAATGCTTTCAAGTTTTGTGGGTGGTCTGAGTTGTGAACCCTATGTGTTTGGGGGCTGATCATTTAACGAATAATGGAGTTTATGACTCCTTGTAAGAGCATTTGAGAGAAGCGTTGAATTGAATTATCTCTGCCATCATAGTTGTGTGTTTACCTTCACTGCCACTCTGCATCAGATAGGCAAGGTGTGTTACGATGTATGATTTGAGTCCTTGAGTCTTAATAAGGTCCGATGTGACCATTCTATTTTAATTGATCAACTTTGAGGGGATTTTATATTCATCTTGTAAGGTTTGCAAATCATGTGGAAGGAATTCTCAAAGTTGACAAGGGGTGTCAAGGTAGATCTAGGATGATGTTTTCTTGAGTAAGTCATGATTTCTTAGTTGAATAAGGTATCATTAGACTATTTGTAATAGTTTAGGTGTTTAAGAGGGTTTAGGAAAATATAAAGAGTCAAAACTTGAAAGTGCTAAATTTGTGAGTTGCAGAAATGCAACAAATTTGTAATGCAACGATCATGAAAGGTTTAAAAAGTAGTTTTAAGGTAGTTGGGCATTGGTTTGATGAGGAGAAGCCTTTAAAAAGGCATGACAACTCATTTTGTAACACTGGCTTGAAGTTTGAAGCATTGGCAATAAGAATATCTATGTTTTTCATCAAATTTATGAGTTTTCTTGTCATTTGCAGGCCTGTACGAGCCCATACAGATTCATTGTGCCATGTAAATAATTTTAATTTGTGGTGGAAGGTGTTAAAAATATTTTGGAACAAGTTTGAGGGATATCCATTGTGATTTGTGGTAAATATCCTTGTTTTCCTATGACAAGCCAAAGACACACTGTTTGAGGGTTTTGTAACCAAAATCATGATTTAAGGTCCCTTACACTAACTGTACCTACTATAACTAGTGTAATGGGCCCTAGGGAGATTGAGTAGGTTGTAGGTTTCATGATTAGAGTTATGGAGAAGGAACTAAGGAGATAAACTTGTTGTCTTGATGAGTTTTGTGAAGAAAAACACATGAAGATGGAGCCTTGGGTCTAAGGTTTATGGAAATCAATGAGATTGTGGAGTTTTTTCCAACTTTTGAGCATATTGGGGTTAGAATATACATGTCTAAGTTGGTGGCATGTTCTGAGAGGTTGTGCAAGTGGGACTTTGAATAAACCCTCTTGACTTGGCATGAAATTGAGGGTTTCGGAGTTTGCTATGTTGGAGGAGTCAAACCTAGGTGTTGATTATGGTTTTAGAGGTTTGAGAGCATAGAAAATGTAGCCCCAAGGTTTCAAGGGTCTGCGTTAAGTTTAAAGGTAAGTTTCTTTGTAAATCTGGTGTAATTCATGGCCTAGGACAACGTTGATGGTCTAATTTCAAGGGATTGGTCCAAAAGACTTGTATCTGGTTAAGAGATATGTTGTATAACTCTGAAATGGGTATTTCAATCCACCTTCTGATTGTCAAGTGTTTTGGAAAGCATGGGAGTTAAAGGCCAAAAATTGAGTTTGCACTACTGCTAGGTTACATGAGTGAAAGTGAGAAGTTAGACTCCCGATTGTTGTCAAGCTTTGAGGATTGTTTGGATAAATCTAATAGGCCATTTTAATCTTGTTAGATGTCTCTTGAATGCAAGTTGTCACTTTTAATGATTTTGAGCCCCCTCTTTGCATCACCCTTCTATTCCCATCCCATTACCCTCTCTTATTTCACCTTATGTTCCATTATCCCCTCTTGGTATTTATATCAACATGATACCTGAGATATTGTTTCATTTGCTGCTATTGACAAGAGATATCCCTGGTGATGTTGGGTGCACGATGGACCATGGAGTTGCTGCAACAATAGCCAGTTCTGATCCATTGAGAGAGGTATGGAATAGATTAGTCGATTTGACATTATATTTGCTCTTTTATGGTCTATTATAGAAAATTTTCACAATAATTTTATGTAGTTTAATTTCCATCTTCATGGTTGCTACAAGTGGTTGTCACTCCAGATCGTGGACATGGTGATGCTATAAATGTGCATGATGACTATATGTATGCGGTAAGTGATTATATATTTTGTTATATGCCATTCCACAATTAAATTTCTATGTTTTAACATCTTTACTTTTAATTGTATCAGTTAAATGTCTAGAGTGAAGAGAGGAGTACTAGTGAGCATGTTCGAAAGATAAGAGAAGCAAAATTCACTCCATCTAGATGAATTTCAAAGGCAACACAGGATCTATTTCCTTCCCCTAGAGGGAAATGATTATGTATTAGTGTTGTTTGTTGTATGCCTATGTGGTATTTTGGAACATATGTTTGGTACTATCGATATATACGTGATATTTTATGTCCATATGACTCCTTTGTACTAAGCCTATATGGTTTCTTTGGATATATTGTATATAATTTTATCAATATATATCATTGTATAGCCTTTCGGATTTTTGATTAAAGAAACTCTTATTTTTCTACCACCATTCTTGAATGATGTTATCATGCGTATCATGTAAGTTGTATGCTTGAATGTTGTAGGCATGGATTTTGTTTAGATCTAATGCTTAATTAATCACTGTCGAATTCTCAATAAGCCCCATCTAAAGCATATTGTATTAAAAATCTCCATTCATGGTGGTTTGTATCCTTTGGAATGCTTCAATTACTTGTGCCTCACTTATTCACATGTATAATACTTTGTGAAAAAACCGTGGAAAATTGTACAACAAAAGATAAAAACTTTTTTTAAAAAATTGAAAGGTATTTCCATAGCATATAGAGATATAGAGAGCAAATAAAATAAATATTTTAACTAATGAATTATAAAAAATGGAATTTTGTAGTTTATATTCATATCGTTGATTACATTGCATTGCACATATTTCAAAGTCAAAGCATTACTTCACTTTGCATAACTAATAAGTAGATGCTGATAGATGCCCAAATTTTAATTACAATATAGTTTGTACAAAGTCAACCTAAGCAGTTATGCAATTTCTTCACATTGCATAACTAATAACTAGGAGTAGCTACCAATTTCATTTTCTTATCATGGCATTCTATGAGACCGAATTTATTTGAGATATTTTTTCAAATAGTTCCCTGCGAGAAAAAGGAATAGTGTTTGAGCGGTGCATGAGCTCTGCTAGGGTTTTGTGCTTTCTGAGGTCATTCATGGCCCCTCCTGTGTCATACTGCGCTTCTTGCGTAGGAAATTGTTTCCTTCATTGAGTACGGCCGCATTTACTACAGTTTTAGGGGTTTATTATGCCTTCAACTGGTTCTAACCCAACAATTTTTGCTGGTGTTAGCGGTTCGTCGGCATAGTTTAATGGCTCCCCCATCGAAAAAACACCCTCAGAAATTTGTTCTGAAAGTCTTTCACGAGGTAAGCATTTTGACGCCCCTACTGATGTAGTTTTACCTTTAACTGATTTTGATTCTGCATGCCAATGGCTCGAACAACACACCCTTGTGGGTTATTTTGTTGGGAGGACTCCCCCCAAAAGTGTACTAAAAGACTGGGTCAGCAAGGCCTGGGTCTCTTATGGGGTCCGCCTTGATATGGTCCAAAATCTGACCAAATGTTTTTTTTTGTTCCGCATTACGGAAGTTAATCATGTCCAAGCTATTTTGGGTCATGGGCCCTGGTATGTTCGGTCTTCCTTGTTGGTTTTCTAGGATGACCCAAGATTTTGCTGTCTCAGAAGACTCCAAAATGTGTGTCCTGGTTTGGATTGAGTTTCCTGGGTTACCTTTTCCTTGTGTGCCCTTCTTGAACCATATTTCTTCCTCTCTGGGGAGGGTTGTTTGTATCGAACTTGATAGATTCTTTCAAGCCTATCCTCAAAAGAGGGTTTGTGTGGAAGTTGATTTATCCAAGGATTTGAAAGAGTCTGTAGACATTCAACACGTGCTATCAGTGCCATTCAACTGACCACAAGATAAAGGATTTCCCTTTGACAGTTCCTCGTACATCCTCTCAGTCACAAGATGCTGAAAAACCTCGTCCAAAAGAGCCTTCAGCTAAGGCCGACACAAAGTGGACTATGGTTTCAAACCGAAAAAATAAGTCATCCGATTCTGGGTCGGCTCCCAAGGCCCCTGAACCGACCAAGCGGGTTTCAAACTCTTCAGAGAAGGGGACAACTACTCCCTCAAGAGTTAGTTCTGTTGTTTTATAGCCCAGGTCTAAGGCCACGCCTCAGCCTGTGGTTGGTTTGTGTGCTCAACTAGCTTTATCCTCCGCAACGGGGACTTAGTGGTGTTCTCACAACCCGTCTCCTCCACCAGAAGAAGGTGAATATGTGCTAGAAAAATAAAGATTCTCTCCTATTCAGATTGGTTCTATTCCGCAAGAGTTTTTGAAGAATAGCTTCTCTTCCCTAGGTGAAGAGGACCGAGATATTGCAAGTATAGAAGATTTTCCATGAATTTTATCTCATGGAATGTTCGAGGTCTAACTGACCTCTCCAGGAAGTATTCTGTTAGGAATACTTTGAAGAATTACCTAGGGATTGAAGTGCTTTGTCTCCAGGAAGTTAAAATTTCAGGTTTCTTGCTTGCTTCAGCTTGTCGCTCTATTTGGCCAGAGCGAATGAGAATGAATTGATATGAAATACAATGGGATCAATCCTTATAAAAATAGGAAAAACCCTAATAGGAAAAACCCTAATAGAATCCCTAATAGGATAACATTTAATAATTAATATAATTATTAAATGTCACTATATGCAAACTAACGTGAAATCTTAAGAAGGGAATAAAGGTAACTTAATCAACATAATTAAGTTAAAACCTTTACTCTAACATATTTGGCTAGCCAGTTCTATGTTTTGCACTATGCATGAGGCTGGTCATGGTGGAGCTGCTACTCTTTTGGCCCCACGACTGCATTCTTGTGTGGTGGACCATGGGGTTGACCCCTCCCAGCAGGCTGTCTGGGTTCTTCTCAATATTGAGATTCATTCCTTCGGGATTATTAATATTTATGCCTCTAATGATGCCATGGAGCATTGTTTGCTTTGGCGCTGGATTACTAACTCTTTGCCAGTTGCCACTTGGTTGCTCTGTGGGGATTTTAACATGGTGGAAATGGCGTACGATAAGAATGACACCTTGCCTTTTCGTTGGGCACTGGGTGAAAGGGAGGTGTGGTTTTACATACGTAATAGATTGGGGCTTTTTGATCCCATATGAGCTACTGCCATTCTCATTCTCTCTGGCACACTTGGTGCAACTACAGGGCTGGTTCTGACAGAGTCTTTAAATGCCTTGATCGTGCTATGATCTCGGCTCAATTTTTTTTCCTTCAATAGCTCTGCCTTGCTTGTTAAGCCGTTAGTGGATGTGACCATTTTTGATCACTTCCCAATTCATTTTCGCATTGAATGGGTGTCTTGTCAACCTTGCACGTGTAAGAATCAATTCTTCTTGAACACGTCTTTGCTCTGTCACAAGCCCACCTGGGCCCACATTCACCAGGTGTGGAATTTAGAGTGCAAGCCTCCTGGCCGTACGGGCTGGATTGCTTGGTGGAATGATGCCATCATTTGTACTGCACATTTCTTGCACATTTATGGACACCAGCTTGCTATCTTTTGTCGACGTTCTTACGAGGCCACCACTATCGACTTGCGTACGACTATGGAGGATTTAGTGGCCAGTACTTTCTCCCTGTCACATCAAGTCTGGGTGGCGGATTTAAGACATCAAAAGAAAGTGGCAGATAATTATTCTGCCAAAGGCGCTCAACTCAAGGCTCGGCTCCACTGGCTCAAAATTGGTGATTGTGCCTCTAAAGAGTTTTTTTTGGCTCTTCGTGCTAGGCACTCTTCCCCAAGAATTAAAGCAATCGAAGATGGTAACCAGGTGCTCTCTGAATTACCTGACATTCTCCAGGCTTTCATGCGTCAGTATGAGCAAGTTTTCATGGCTCAGGACCCCACGCCTGCGCGTCAACAAGCCCTTCAGGACTGCCTTGCTGTTGTGCCACATAGGCTTTCTTCTACCCAGATTAATTTCTATGATCAATTGTTAATAGTTGATGATCTCAAGGAAGTCGTGTCCTCCATGGCCGATGATAAGGCTCTTGGGATTGATGGCTTTCCTTGTGAATTTTATAAATCTCTTTGGGACAGTGTTGGGAGTGATTTGCATCATGTTTATCTTGAAGCCTTTCAAACCAATTCTTTAGGAAATTTAATAAATAAAGGCAATATTAAATTCATACCTAAACTTGGGGATCCAGAGGATATTTGCAACTGGCGGCCCATCACACTTCTCAATGTTTCATACAAAATCATTGCCAAAGCCTTGGCTTTGAAAATTCGCCACCTCTTGCCTCAGATTGTGCATCCTAAGCAGACTCATTTCATTAAGTCCAGGTTTATTCTTGATAACATTATTGCTGTTTGGGAAGGCATGGAGTGGGCCCGACGATTGAACCGAAAAGTGGTGCTCATTAAAATTAATTTTGCCAAAGCCTATGACCGCATTGAATGGCCTTTCATTCTTGTGATGTTGCAGGCCTTGAGCTTTGGGCCCAATTTTATGCAGTCTGTTCGTATGCTTTTTACTGATGCCTCGGCTTGCATTTCCACTAATGGACGTTAGTCTTCTGCTTTTGGTGTTCTTCGTTCTATTCGCTAGGGATTCCCTCTTGCCCCTGCTTTTTATGTTCTAGCTGCTGAGGGATTTGGATATCTCCTAGCCAATGTTGTCTCCCAACAACGTGTTAAAGGGATCTATCTCCCGAACTCTCAAGAGCAGCTTGTCAATGGCCACTTCGTGGATAATTCCTTTCTCACTCTCTTAGAGGATGAAGGTTCTATCACTGCTGCCCTTGAATGCCTTGATATTTTTTGTCTTGCTTCCGGCTCTGCTATTCAATGGCACAAGACCTTGTGCTATAGACATTCGGTGCTCCCCACTCCTGCATGGCTCCAAAATTATAACTGGAAGTGGCTTGGGCAGGGAGAATACTTTCAATTTCTGGACATCCCCTCCACCTTTCAGGCTTCCCCTCGGGAGCTCTGGGAAGCCGTGCTCTCCAAGGTTGAGCAGAAACTGACCTATTGGATTACTAAGTCTCTTTCGCTGGCTGGAGAATTCCAGGTGTGTTCTAAAATTTTGGCTAGCACCCACGTCTACTATTCTTCCTGCTGGGCTCCTTCTAAAGTGGCCTACAACATGCTTGAAAAGTTGCTCTATGATTTTTTATGGGCCTCTTCTGAAACCCACAAGGGCTTTCATCGGGTCACTTGAGAATTTTGTTGTCTCCTGAAGAACTCGGGAGGGCTTGGATTAGTCTCCACTCAACGACAAGGGACTGCTCTCTGTGTCAAATGGATTATCCATGCTCTCATCGGGGATGAAGCCTGGAAGATTCTCCTCAGACATTGTATTCAATCTGGTTTTCTTGCTCATAGACCCACCTGGAAAGGAATCGGTCTCCAAACCCTCTTGGTTATAAGGGAGCCGGTTCAAATTGTGGGCTCCTTTGTGGCCAAGAGCATTTGGCACTATTGGGAAACCGTTAAGCCTTGGCTCCATTGGGTCGGGGCTAGATTTAGTGATGGGCTCTCCATCAACCAGCATAACCTCTAGTGGTCTCTCCTTTTGGCTCAGAACAGTCAACCCCTAGCCAAGTCACCTTGGCTTAAGGCTCTCATATTTCATAAGAATACAATGCATCAGCTCTTTCATTGGCCTACAATGCGTCTTTTGTAGTGGGATGCTTTTAAAACCTAGTACAGTCTTCAAAAATAGGACCGTCTTACTTTTGACGGACTGGTGAGCGCCATTCCAGCAGAAATGCTTCACAAAGTTGGCATTCATGGGCACAAACCTTGGTGAAAAGACTGGAAATGGTTTCCAGATACTCCTCTCCGGAGCTACAAGCCACGACTTGGTTACAGGTGGCTTTTACCCCATTTTCCTATGATCAACTCTTTGAACCAGAGGTGGCTTCTTAATTCCTCGACCCATTCTTGGCGTAAGAGGTTTGATGCCACTTGGTCTACAATTTTTAATTTGAAGGTGGCCCACTTTGCTTGGTGTATTCTTTTCCAAGGCTTGCCTGTGGGTTGTTGGCTTGTTCATTTGGGGGTTCAAGACCCTCGCTGCCCTTTTTGTGGGTAGCTTGAAAGCTTTAAGCACTTTTTTTGGTTTTGTCCCAGAGCTCAACAACTTTGGACTTGGATTCATAACTTCTTTTGGCCTTTTAGGCTGAAACCCTTTTCATGGCATATGGTTCAGTTGGGGGACCCACTTGGAACCTCGACTAAGTTCACCCAACTTTGACACAATTTCAGGGTGGAAATCCTCTTCAATATCTGGAAAGACAGAAATGTTTGTATATTTTCTCATTCTCATTTAGATGTTAATGTGTCTCTTTATGCTAAAGCAGTTATATGTTCTAATGTTCTATTACAGATTCAAGTGCAAGCCAACAAGGTTGCACTGGAAGTGGCTCAACTGCAGGTTTTCCTAGACCACTGGGGCAATGCCCCTTGTACCATGGCTCAGATCCTTGATTCGCCCTCCTCCTCCCACGATCGATCACCTTCTCGGGGCTGGAAGCAGAGTGACTCCACGCGATCCCGCTCTCAGCCTCCTGCTCAACGAGATTCTTGGCCTCCCAAGCGGGATTGTTCTCCTTCGTCGCATCCTGGTCAGGGCTGGCACTCTAGTGGTGCTTCAGGGAGTGGTGGTGGTGGTTCTAGGTGGCCCTCTGATGCTTCGCCTACTTCTAGTTTTGGTTGGCCCTCCAGTGACAAAAGTTTTCCATGACTGGCTCATGCAATCTCGCCTCGGCATGAGGAAAAAGAAACTGAAAAAGATGAAGATAAAGTTGATGATGGTTGGGGTGCTCCTCCCGACGTCACTCCAAACCCCGTTGATGTATGGGGGAAACATCTGGATGATAGGGAACCCCCAGGATCTACTGGCACTGCCTTGGCTGCTTAATTTTCTTTCTATTATTGGACTTCTGAGCTAGGCCCATGTGATATTTTGGTTTTTCTGGGCTGGGCCCATGTGTTATTTTGGATTTTCTGGGCTGGACCCATGTGACATTCAGGGTGTGCCTTTTTACCACCCGCCCTTTCTTGTGAATTTGTAATTTTATCTTTATATTAATATAGATATTTGCCTATTCATAAAATAAAAAAATAGTTCCCTGCCTTATCTATGTTACCTCATTCTTCATACATGTCTACCAAAGCATCTTCTCAAATAGTTCACTACCTTGTTGCTATGGCTAAAATCCTAAAACAAGTGATTTTGAACAAGCTATGGATGCTTTGAAAAAATATATAAAATGCATAATAGTAAGCAATAGCATAGACAAGGCAGTGAACTGTTTGAAAAAATGCATCAAAAAAATTGCTTTGAAATGATAAATTTAGTTGTGCTTTCACTCTTCTTTAACTTTGTATATTTGCTCCTTTTGGTTTTCTATTTGTGTGATGGTAGACCAATGTTCAAGCCCTATGTACAATCTCAATTGGTATTTATTGTTTTGGTATCTATTGTGTGATGCTAGAGAGAATAAGAGAGATGTCTAGAGAAATTTATGATGTCAGGTTGGGGTAAAGTTTCTCTTGATTTCTTCGGATCTAAAAATTGTGTAGCTTCTAGTTTAGATCACCCTCCCAGACCATCACCCAATCTCATTTTTGGTTTAATAGTGGGACTAATGATGTGGTCCAATTTCCATAGAGGAAAGAGATATCTGCCTAGCTTCCCGATGGATCAATGCCAACAAAATTTTATCCAGTTGCTTTTAATTTCCGAGTCTCCAGATTTGTGTAATTTATGATTAAGGCCACTCTCCCAGACCATTTGGAAATCAAATTATTGGTTGTATAGAGAACTGAAAACCTTTGTAATATGATATTGTAGGTCATCCTTTATATTTTGAACCTTAACAACCTGTATTATATTCAAAATAATTTCATTGTGTAAACATTCTATTTTCTTAGAGGTTATGATAGATAAGTCACAACTATTGGTAGGAGCACTGATATATCCATGCCTAGAGAAATAGAGAAAGTTGATAAGATTCTATAGAAATTTTCTTAGGACCATGAATCCTATATATGGCCATTAAGTGTAGACACTTGGTTAAGTTGTCCAAAGTTTTAGGTCAGACTCAAATTCAATTTATTGGCTTAAGGTTGGTAGCACACCGTTACAAAAATTCTGCAAAGCCTTGTTGATCAATTTAAATCTGAGCACATCAAGACCATTAAAGTTGAATATCTCTTCACTAGATAGCTACATTGTGCAGTCATTTGGGGAACTGAAAGGTTTTGTATTCTAAGAGCGTAGTTTCTCTATAAATTTTTTTGCACCTAAATAACCCAAGTTTATTCAAGATATCAAAAGGATCTAGAAATAGATTCCAAATCATAAAAATATTAGATAGATGTAAAGGTAGGAGTGATTCTAGTGCATGAAGAACCTCTTTTCTTAGAGTTTTAATAGATAGATTATTACTATTAGTAGGATAAATGAGAGTGTGATGGATGGAGTAATACAAAAAGTTAATAAGTTGTCATAGATTCATGCTTATGATGAATTTAAGAAGGGTTACAAAGCATAGACACCCACCCAAATAATTTGAAGCTTGGGTGGAATATGGACCTTGAAAACATTGAAATAGTGTTGGAAACTGATTGACAAAGAATTCATCAAGACCCTATATGCCAAATAAATCTCTTAATTTGAAGAATTGCTACTATGCAACCTTAAATGATTGTTAGATTGTTACCCTTTTCAAATTGGTTTTGAATATCAAGATATGAATTAGGAATGAAAGTTGAAAACACAAACTTGGGATGATGTGGTTCCCTGATGTGGTTCCTTGGGTCCTCTGTTGGGATATTATTTAAACTATTGAAAGAACATTATTATTTTAACTGTGAAAGAGATCATGTTTGTCAACTTTTTCCCCAAGTGAAAATTTGTCACCACAAGAAAATGCCTCCGAGATAGAAAAAACCAAGAGAGGTTATTTTAGATGGGCCCAAAATGATCTTGTAGGATCAGATGAGAAGTTTCTAAGCATCACTGTGTTTGAGTAATAGCATGCTAGAGTTTGTAGCCATTTTGCACTTTGGACCCTTAAGGGATCGATTCGGTTGAACGTAGCTCAGAGCGATTCCGTGTGTTTGGGTGTGAAAGAGGACCATTTCTAGCATAAAAATTACCTATTCAGATGCATTGAAATGATTCATTTGGTCACATGAGCCGCATAACAAAAGTTGCACCACTTTGCAATTTTCAACTACTTGTATTTGACAACTTTTTCCCTGAGTGAAAATTCACCACCATAGGAAAATGCCTTCGAGATAGGAAAAACTGAGCAAGGTTATTGTAGAGGGACCCAACATGATCCCATAGGCTCAGATGAGAAGTTTCTAAGCATCCCAGTGTCTGAATACTAGCATGCTGAAGTTTGCAGCCATTTTGCACTTTGGACCTTTAAGGGATTGATCCGGTTGAACGTAGCTCAGAGCGATTTCACGTGTTTGGGTGCAAAAGAGGACCATGCCTAGTGTAAAATTACCCACCCAGATGCATTGGAATGGTTCGTTTGGTCACACAAGATGTAGAATGAAATTTGCACCACTTTGCAACTTTCAACTACTTGCATTTGACAACTTTTTCCCCAAGTGAAAATTCACCACCACAAGAAAATGCCTTCGAGATAGCAAAAAATGAGAGAGGTTATTGTAGATGGTCTCAACATAATATTGTAGGATTAGATGAGAAGTTTCTAAGCATCATGGTGTCTAAGTAATAGCATGCTGAAGTTTGCAGTCATTTTGCACTTTGGACCCTTAAGGGATCGATTCGGTTGAACGTAGCTCAAAGCGATTTCACGTGTTTGAGTAAGAAAGAGGACCATGCCTAGCATAAAATTACCTATTCAGATGCATTGGAACCATTTTTTTGGTCACACGAGCTGCAGAATAAAATTTTCACCACTTTGCAACTTTCAACTACTTGCATTTGACAACGTTTTCCCTGAGTGAAAATTCACCACCATAGGAAAATGCCTTTGAGATAGAAAAAAATGAGAGAGGTTATTGGAGAGGGGTCCAACATGATCTCGTAGGATTAGACAAGAAGTTTTTAAGTATCACAGTGTCTGAATAATAGCATGCTGAAGTTTGCAGCCATTTTGCACTTTGGACCCTTAAGGGATCGATCCGGTTGAACATAGTTCGGAGAAATTATGCGTGTTTGGGTGTGAAAGAGGACCATGCCTAGAATAAAAATACCTATTCAGATGCGTTGGAATAGTTTTTTTGGTCACATGAGCTGCAAAACAAAAGTTGCACCACTTTGCAACTTTCAACTACTTGCATTTGACAATTTTTTCCCCTGGTGAAAATTCGTCACCACAGAAAAATGCCTCTGAGATAGAAAAAAAAGAGAGAGATTACTGTAGAGGGGCCCAACATGATCTCTTAGGATCAAATAAGAAGTTTTTAAGCATCACGATGTTTGAATAATAGCATACTGAAGTTTGTAGCCATTTTGCACTTTGGACCCTTAAGGGATCGATATGGTTGAACGTAGCTCAGAGCGATTTCACATGTTTGGGTGTGAAAAAGAACCATTCCTAGCATAAAAATACCTATTCGGATGCGTTGGAATAGTATTTTTGGTCACATGAGCTACAGAACGAAAGTTGCACCACTTTGCAACATTCAACTACTTGCATTTGACAACTTTTTCCCCCAGTGAAAATTCTCCACCATAGGAAAATGCCTCTGAAATAGAAAAAAATGAGAGGTTATTGTAGAGAGGCCCAACATGATCCCATAGGCTTAGACGAGAAGTTTCTAAGAATCACGGTGTCTGAGTAATAGCATGCTGAAGTTTGCAACCATTTTGCACTTTGGACCCTTAAGGGATTGATCCGGTTGAACGTAGCTTAGAGTGATTCCGTGTGTTTGGGTGCAAAAGAGGACCATGCGTAGCATAAAAATACCTATTCAGATACGTTGGAACAATCTTTTTGGTAACACGAGCTATAGAATGAAAGTTGCACCACTTTGCAACTTTCAACTACTTGGATTTGACAAATTTTTCCTTGAGAGAAAATTCGCCACCACAGGAAAATTCATCTAAGATAGAAAAAACCGAGAGAGGTTATTGTAGAGGGGCCCTACATGATCTCATAGGATCAAAGGAGAATTTTTTGAGTGTCACGGTGTTTGAATACTAGCATGCTGAAGTTTGCAGCCATTTTGCACTTTGGACCCTTAAGGGATCGATCCGGTTGAACGTAGCTCAGAGAGATTCCGTGTGTTTGGGTGTGAAAGAGGACCATGTATAGTGTAAAAAAACCTATTTAGATGCGTTAGAATAGTTCGTTTGGTCACACGATCTACAGAACGAAATTTGCACCACTTTGCAACTTTCAACTACTTGCATTTGACAACTTTTTCCCCAAGTGAAAATTCACCACCATAGGAAAATGCCTCCGAGATAGAAAAAAATGAGAGAGGTTATTATAGAGGGGCCCAACATGATCTCATAGGTTCAGAAAAAGATTTCGTAATCACCATGATTTATGAGTAATACCTTGTCAAAGATTTTTTCTCTTTTGAACTTTGGACCCTTAAGGGATCAAGTCGGTTGAACCTATCTTAGAGCGATTGTGCTCTATTTTCGATCGAATTAGGTGGGCAGCAGACTTAACTCCATTTTATTTATAGTTTGGTTGGATTTCAAGTGATTTTGTGCATTTTAAAAGCCAATTATTGAGGGTCGGTCTGTATACCCTGTTTTAAGGGTTTTGAGTGCATTAAAATGCAATGTTAAGCCTTCCACCCACTGTATGGTACCTTTTGGCTTGTTGTGACTTTACCTTTGGTCATCAAGAAGGGAGGCTTTGAGACTTTGTAGGGGCATCCATTTGTTGTCAAAATTCAGTGATTTGGGCCTGGTATAGGCTTGTATGTGGTTTTTGTCTCGACTGTCCTACCGGGTAGTGCTACAAGGGTTAAGGGTTAGAGATGACCTAGTAGCATCTCAATGATATAATGACATTGTAGATTGGTCCATAGTAGTTGTTTGGTTGAATATCATACCCTAAGGTATGTTAGAGATGACCTAGGTTGCATCGATTTCTATGAGGCATACACTGCCCCTACCTTGTCAACCCTATGGATTTGACAAGCCAGTGAGCTCACTAGCTTGCCAATTCAGTAGGATTGACAAGGTAGGTGGTGCAGGAGCACCTAGGCACCTAGTCACAAATCTCCATGTTTGATAGTCAGAATGCACCCTTGCATTAAAAATGTGTCAAAAAGTGAGTTTGAAAGCCTAAAAGGCAACATGAAAGATTGTATCTCAATGACATAATGGAGTCATTAGTTTAGTTAGTAGGAAAAGTGATACAGTTGCAAATTTGTGGGTTGCATAATGAAACAGATTTATAATTGCAACGGTTATGTGTTTTGAAAAGTTGGTTTCTTGGTGGTTAGGGTCATTGATCAGTTATAGGAGGATGAGAAATTCTATGTAAAGCCTAGAGAGGTTCTAGTTGTGGTTGTTGGATTGGAGGGAAAAGAATAAAGCTTGGAAATTACTTTGTTTTCTCACAATTTTACTGATTTTTCCGAGTTCCCTACCTATGTATAGGCCGAACAGGTCTTATATGTATTGAATTTCCTTGAGAAACAATAGATAAATGTTCTAACTTGTGTTTGGTGCCTTGGCAAGGTTTGGTTTAATCTTTTAGTGCCTTAATTTATCAAATTGCTCCTATCGGGTTCCTGAACAACCTTAAGGGTTTGGGATTATTCTAATGGCATAACCATCATCCTACCTACTGTCATCAAATGTAACTTAGTGGGATGATGTAGTTGAGTATAGGGAATTTTATTTTAGGAGTAGGAGGTGTGGAAGGATGATCCCTTGGCTTGAAGAATGAAAGGAAGGGCTGGAGGTGTGTGTTTTCCCTTGGAAATTGGTGGGTCAAACCTATGGAATGAATAAGCCGTATTGTTAATGGTCAAGTGAGTGTTCCTTAAGAATGGGTGGACCTACTAAAAGATGTCTAAGTAGTTAGATTGGGTAGGAATGGATGGGAAGGTGAAGATTCAATGATGGTACCCTAAAACCCTAGTTATTTAGGCTACAAGGAGGGTTTTTGCATTGGAGGCTTGTTTGAGGGTTTTTCCAACTGTTGCAAGGGAAACATATGTCAATAGGTGAGTTTTGAGGAATTCAATGAATCTGCCATGGGGATTGTGCAAAGTTGATTTAATTATTATTGATTGGATGTTGACAACCTATGTAGGGTCCTTTTTGATTTTGATGCTATTTTACAAGCTTGAGTTAATTGAAAGTTGATGTTTTGCTTGGAATATTCGAGAGAAGTTGTGTCAATTTGGTATTTGGGTTACCACCACCTATGCATCAATAGGGGTGATAAAATATGCCTTTCTATAATTATATTAAAAATTATTTCATTCTTACTAATAAATTCACATGTTTTTCCTTGAAGACAACTTTAAATGTAAACCATGAAGCATTACAACTATAGACATCCAAATTTGATCACTTCCATATGATCAAAATTGTCTACTTTATTCATCTATTTCATTAATAGTGATTAAATAATTTATTTAATCATTATTTCATTTTCTGCCTAAGGTTCCTAAAGTATCTAATTAAATAAATTAAATACTTTATCTTACCCCCTTGTCTTCTCTTCTCTAAATTAAATAAACATGACATTATTTAATTTAGTCTTTTAACCCATTTGAATTAAAATCAAGTTTTAATTCCTCTTTTCTCTCTCCTTGTCGCATTCTCCATAACCCTCTTCTAATTTGGATTAAATTAATTAATCTATGATTAAGATGTGCACCAATTAATCTTGATTAAGTGTCACATCCTCCATAATCTCCCACTTGCCTCTAATCTCCCATTAATTATGGACTCCCTTCCCCATGTGAATTTTTAATTCACTTTTATTCAACCAAGGTTCCCCTCTTCCCCATGTGAATTTTTAATTCACTTTTATCTTCCCAAGGTCTTCCCCATCCCCCATGCAAGATTCTAGAAGCCTTGAATTGTCACTTCACATGTGCCAAGGGCTTCTAGAACCTTGGACTTGTCACATCACCCACATGTGACAAATCTCCAGCTTTTTGGAGACACTCTCTTATCCACTAGATTCTTCCAATCATTGTGAATTTTAAATTCACTTTTATTCCTCCAAGGAATCTTCTCATCCCCCAAGATCCACCTCATCTCCACATCACTCCACCCTAGGACATCTCACCCTCCACATGTCAAGATGTGAGGGCTTGTGAGTCCTCAACTCACCATAGCCCTTCATCTTGATCTTTGTTGGATCAATCCCAACCATTGAATTCTCTAGAGAATTCAATTTAGCCTATAAATACCCCTTCAATTCCTTCATTTTAGGAGGATCAAGTCTTTTGCAAATAAACTCTTGCAAAATTGTCATTCAATCTCTCATCTATTTTAGCATCCATATTGCATCAATTCATCTTGCATCCACTTCATTTTCATTGCCATCCAAGGAGCACACAAGACTTCAACATCAAGGGCCAACCAAGGAAGCAACAACATGAAGGTATAACAGCAATTTACTTGTTCATCTTGCTTTCATATTGTTCATTTTCTTAGGCTAATCATTGAGGTGCCCTATTATCTTGTTGTTTCTCTTTATTGCACTATTAGTTTTATCTAACATCTCACATTTTAGGAAGCAACATTTTATTAGGATCACAACAACTAATTTTAAATGTAATATACACATTTAATTGAGGCATATATTAACGAATATACACATTTGCATGTATTAATTTCTCATTATTTTAGTATATCAAAAAATACACTAAGTCAATGACAAATATTACAATAGTGATGGAAGAACATCTTAAAAATCTTCCCATTTGTCAATACTTGTAGCAATACATGCAGGGAAATAATCCTCCCATTTCCAAAACAAATCATGAAATATATTGTATTTGAGAAGAAACAAAAGGTGGTGCTGCCCAGTTTCATTTTTCCATTCCACCTCAGCTGGCCCAGCTATTTGCATTCTAAAATGGTTCAAAACATGTACATCCCCTGCTCCCTACGAAACACATGGGTAGTAGCCTCTCTATGGTTGTGTAGTATCTTAGGAATTTGGTCCACAAAAAACTTGCAAAAGACTCTCAATCTTAGACATAGACTCACATAAAAATAATTAAAAGAGAAATAACTAAATAATGTCAGTCATACAGTTGACGAGACCTACTATCACCTTCATGCATGCTAGATAAGGAGGTCGATTGAAGGTCCTACAATGGTGATGTGCCCTTCACTTCTTTATCATCTCTTGATGACCCTAAAGATAAATTTCAAATATATCACTAAGAGGCTTAACATAAAACATGTAGCATATAAGAATCTGATAAATCTAGGAGATGGAAAAGAAAGAGAAGATTGACAACCAAAAAATGCACCAACAACCGATGTTTCTCATACCACTAAACACTTGAACCACCAACCGATGTTATTTTCTTATATAATTTGACAAACTTCAGTATTACGTACAATCACAATCAGAAAAGGATCAATGATAGTCGTAAATGCATGTGACATCAAACAGTAATGGTGAAAAAGCCTTATTGCAAGGTGTTGGTCCAAAAGAGTGATCAATAACATGACTTTACAAATTCAATGTGCATACTTACAAATCAATCAAGGGAACTATCTGGGTCTTCTCTACTCTTTATTGTGTCGAGTATTGCCTCGTGGTCAGACTCACACACTTTCCACAAGTTCTTGTTCATAGGTTTGCCCTTATATTTGATCAAATGAATGTTGGTGGTGATGACAAGGTTCAAATAGTGAAGAATTTTCCGACGTGTGTCGAAGTCCTCAAACAACCAAACTGCAACATTCTTAACTGGATACCTTCGAAGCCATGTTCCAGTAACAACCATCGAACCTGTAGGATATTCTATGTTTTCTCCGTCTATAACTGGGGACTCCAATTTCTTTTTGGCCTCGATACAATGACATAGGTAATAATCTATACCCTCTTCATTGTCTTCATCTGCAATCATCACATAAAAGTGCCCTGCATTGATATGTTCATCTTGTTAGATTTATTTACTGAGCAACATAATTAAACTTGTAAGTAAGATATATTACCTAGTTCTAGTAGGTCCGATACATGATGAAAAATAATGGATGATTGTATCTCCGTGATTTGTAGAGCCGTCGGGAGCTGATATGTGTCAAGTGGGCTTAGAATTGTTATAGATCATTCATCAACCCACTCTATTGACTCACAATCATTCCATGATTGAAGTGTACATGCATAACAAAATCATGCCATCTTCCTTATATGGATAGTCCATGTACCTGCATTGGAGCTTCTAAAAGAGTTTAGCTCGCTCGATCCTGTTAGTGTACAACAATCCTCATATTTTTCAATGTTAGTATCATCTACTAAATGAAAAAATCTTCGAACTAAAGAATTACCTACACTACCTAGACCCATTTCACCATTGCACCACTGGACAATTGATCTTGCATCTGTCAACTTTACACTGTTTGTGTACTTTAACTCTTCTCATGCTAGGACTCTATTGATACATGCACCTGCTCCATCATGCTCCCCCTTTCCATGCCTAACCTTTGAGAAGTTCCACATATGCTGAACACCACTAATCCTATGCATCCTGCTCAACCAGTAAAACATTCTGGCATTCTTGAATTGTGATGTACAATTATCTGACCATATGATATGCTGACTAAATGATATGCCCCTGCTAGCCAGATCAACATTAAACATATGAAAGCAACCTTGAACAAAATCTGTAGAATGTGTGCGATCATCATTGATGTAAAAGTAATACTCCCTCAATACTTTCCTATTTTCCTTTGTACTATCATTTGCATGAATGAATGCTATATGCACAAATATAGCAACCTGCACAAAGTTGTATACTGTGATTGCACCTCATTATGTGGTTGTAGTGTGTAGTTCTCAGTGAAGTCGACAATTGAAACGATATGACGAAGTGAAAATGTGTCCTTGCATAACTTGAACTATGAGTCCAACCATTGTGCTTTGTGTGTATGCCTTGCATAATCATAGACCACCTGATCATGAAAATTTTACATAAACTAATACACAGGAATCTTATCACTGACCAATTCACACTTTTTGCTTCTTTCCCATCTTTCAGACTATATGCCACTGTCTTATATTTGCCAAATTCCACAATTTTGTCTCCAATTGTGTGTGTACTAGCCATGTGTTGACAAATTGGAAAATGTTGCATGCCACCACAATGATCACATGTGCCATCCAAACATTATTTTTTGTAAAAAATTTGACCATACTCTCTTTCACATAAAATGGAAGACAAAAGTTTCCTTGACGATTTAGGTGGAGGCATTATGTTACATTCCTGCAAAACATTGTCAGTATGCATATCTACACATATACGTCGATAAACATCATAATGGTTAGAAAACTCAATATGAACCCTACAACAACAAGTAGCGCGTGTGTGATTTATTTTGACATAAAAAGGCTTTAGCATTTCAAAATACCTTCGACATATTTTATTTCAAGAAACTTTTGTACAAAATCAGCAAAAAATTGGGTTTGAGTGGTATCCAAATAATGCATTGGATGTGGCTCACGGTTTTTACTACCAATTATCCTTCTTACAACATCTCTTTGATTAGGAGAGGTCCTTGTGTTATCCTTCCAATAATTCACAATTAAAGATCTCAAGCCTTGAGCAATTCTTGTGTCTTTTTGTGGCACTCTACCCGAAAATTCCCATAACTCATTGCTATTTGGATCCTCCACTCTTTCATGCCTTCCTTTGGCTCTCATTAGAGATGATCTACTTATTTTCAAAGACTTATTTTCCTTTGTAAGGTTCACCTTGTTCCTTGTTTGACTGCTTAACAGTGTTGTTGTCATCACACGTCGTGTGGTACAACTATCCTTTGTGCGTGAGGTGGAACCCATGCTCTCGTATGCACTCATAAAGTTATTTACAATGGAATTTTCACTTGATTCATTCAAAACTCTTAGCCCAAGAGCCTTCATGGTGGGCCTAAATTTGAGTTGCCTCATCATTTCAACAAATAGTTGGCATCTTCCACCCTCACTTAGATTCACAAAAAACAAACTCCATATCCTTTGTGCATATCTTTGACATGTACATTTTGGAATCTTATTAGGCATCCATTTCAAAACATTGGAATCAACATCAAATGTAGGTTTTCTATGCAAAAATCTAGGAGGAGTTCTCAAATGTAAATTTGCGTCAATATTGGGAAGGTCAAAAATATCGGGGATAGATCATGTACCTTCAATTTGAGGTGCAATTGATGACATACCTTGAGATTGACATGTAAATGATGTTGTACCTCCAACTTGAGATGCCATTTGTGGAGTGCCTTCAAATAGAGATGTGTTTGCTGATGTACTTTCAAAATGCAATTTTGTTGATGGTGTGTCTTCAATTGGAGATGTGATTTTTGATGTACCTAGAAAACCACATGTTGTGGTGAATGTGTCTTCAACTGGAGATGTGCATTGAGTTTCACCTATGGTTGATGATGTGTCCCCATCTTTGGTATCCTTTCCTGTCCTTCCATGAACTTTCCTCATTCATGCCCTTTTTTTTTCCAATTTGACATCTCTCTTAGATTGCACAAGAATTTTTGGTTGTATGGGCTGCAATTCCTTTGCTTCATGAGCTACGTTTTTTGGTTCTCTTCTCCTTACATTTTTAGCTTCATGTTCTTCTAGTGTTAGAGGCTTCGGTCATTTCCTCAACATGAGCTTGAATGCTACATGTTCACAAACACACAAAGAACAAAAGTAAGTAATGCATTTTACAAAATATTGATATCACTGATTATATTGCATTAAATATGAAACACACCAAATCATTTTATGAAAGAAGGCAGAGAGCTATTTGGAATTATCAAACATGTCTATGCTACACAATATTTTTCATACATGATGGAGTTAGATGTCTGTAGGGTTAGATATTAGAGTAGGGATTTTGAGTGTGTTTGAAGAGTTGGCAAAGTACCTAGAGGCTGATGCAGTACATGTAGAGATCCACAATGAACTTGTTCAAAGATTTAGAGGAAGGATCTTAATAGACTTACACATAAATTGATCACTTAACTTACCAAGAAACACCATTTTTGATACAAAGAGGGGTGGAATCCATTCAATACAACAAATCAATGAGAATCAATCAGATTCCAAAGCAAAATCAGATGTTCAACTGAAAATCCCAACTTCTACCAAGCTTTCCCTTGTAGCATAGGTAACCCGGTTCAAGGGCCTTTTCACCAAGATTTTCCAAAACAATTGACAAACTCAGGGATGATTAAGATACCCATTTTCAAGTTATAAAACATAGGTAATCCATCAACTCCTTTGGACCAACATTGACTTCGAATAGACCCACCTTGGAAAAGGCTATTCAATTGGCCTAATTTACAAAGAGAGTAGCTTTTAAACACTATATTCTCAAACAATAGTATTTTATGTGTCAAAACCTCCAATTTCCTGATTTGTTTCCAGGTCCAAGACCTCTAGACCCCTAATCAAGCAAAATACTTGGGGTTTTAATGAAAATCCTCTCCCGGACCTGCCAGAACCATACAAAGCACCAAACACACTTACCAGACCCTGCACATGGTGAATAATACATTACATGGACATTCCTTCCCATCTTTTGTCAAAACACCACTTGAAGCCCTAATTTTCACCATGAAAAGACCCTGCTACAATCCTAGAACATCATCCCAAATACCCAACCTTGACCCCAAAATATTCTAAATAGGTTAGGCATGTATTTTAAAAGTTAGAGGACCCATTCCACAAGTTACAATAGGCAGAAAAAGTGTAGTGGGTCGAATTACATAATGAAACCCCTCAATCCAAGAACACTGTGAAAGTAGGTAGCAATAGTAAAAACAATATACCTTTCACTATACAAAAATGTAGAGCCTCTAAATAGATGAAAATGAAAGATAATTCATTAATCTACAACATCCAACTGGTTTCATATCATCTTAGAGTCCGTACAGGCCGTACAACAACAAGAAAAGTGAGAGAAACCAGTAAATTTCTAGAAAATAATGTTCTTCTTGATAAAAACTGGGGTACAAATCAACCAAAAACCTCTCCTTCGAGGCATTGAAGGTTATTTAAAATATTTTTATTTCATTCCAACTCTCTCAAACTATGCAACTTTTGAATCTTTTAGCAGCTTTTCTGACCACATTTAGCCAAATTGCAAGCTATGACACAAGTGAACTTCGTTAGCTCCAAATACATTATAAAATGGTCTAATTGACCTTATTGAACACAATATAATCAACATTAACTAAAATCCTAGCATTTGACCATGCTCACTAAAGATGATATTTTTGACAAAATTGAGCTTACAAGGTGCTCCTCCACCAGAGGCCTGAAATGTTGATTTTGAAGTTGTGTCTTTTGACTAGCATTATTGAACTTGAACTTTATAAAGGTTATGATGAAAAATTCATGGATTAGAGTTTCTAGTAATATTGAATTTATTTCATTTTGTTAGGAGTGACTGTTGTATGAATACAATATTTCGAGCAATAGACTTACATATGGTGGGTTTTGTTAAATTCTTCTAGAGGTTTAGAATAGTAGTCTTCTTGAAAATAATAGCTTGTTATTTATGGATGATCTTTGTTTTGTTTTAGATGTGAATTGGTCAGTTCAACATTGAATTGAGGTTTTTGAGATTGAATATTTTTTGAAACTGATCTAATTATGATTGTTGAAGGTTTTGTCTCCCTGCTCTGCATCACAAACCTAGGGTATAAGTTGTTTCCACCTAAATGAAAACTAGAGACTCTTGTGTTTATTTTTCTCAAAACCAAATTTTTGATTGTCAATGAATTCATGAAGAATATGAATTCAAAGAAGGGTTTGTGATGCTATATCTTATAATTATTCACTATTTCTTTGGCAATGACGTAACTTAGAAAGACAATAAGCATTCTCAATTGCACAAAATCTCCCATTTATTTATTTATTAGAAAGGTAAATGGTATGAATGAATGGAAACTTGCATTAACAACTATGTCAAATCACTTGAATTTATCTAAGCACATGTGATGAAGGTGATTTTTTTATGGAACAAAAAAATTAATGGACACTTACATTAACATTGATGAAATCTATTAGGTTTTCCAAATTAGATGAAAATATTTTTTTTCCAAATTAGTTGAAAAAAGAATGAAATACAGTGAATTCCACTAGCCATGCTGGAAATGGACTACTATAAGCAATGCAAACAGAATTCATAAGTAAATTTATGTTAAGTAAATGTCATGTTTTTAATTTTTTTGTTCTTCAAACTCATAAAAATTGAACTTTTTTATGCAAATCCCATCTAATTCAATGTTGAATTCTATGTCCAAATGTTATGATTAATAAAATCATTAAGGAAATTTAGTTTATATTGTCAAAAACAAACAAATATACTAAATATAAACATTTCAATATTACCAAATTGAATATATTACCTTAGATAATGTAAAATGATGTAGAAACTTCAAAATTTCTTCTTCTACATTGTCTACCATGTAGATTGGTGGTAAAAAGGTGATGGATCAAGCATAGATTGGTACAATATGAAGTCAACTGCATAAAAAAGGCATTTCTGACTCGGATAAAGTGCTGAACAAGCCAAATACAGGAGAATGTGGGCCTGAATCATGGGGTCAAGCCTTATTTTACCGTTTCAAGGTAAACCACATTTGGCGCTCACCAAATATGTTGTTTTGAAAAGCAGAGACCTGAGAGAGAGGGAGTGAGAGAGGGAGGGAGTGGAAGAGAGAGAGTGGCAGGGGGTGGGAGGGAGAGAGAAAAAGTGGGAGTGAGAGAGAGAGAGGGAGAGAGACAAAGTGGGAGAGAGATAGAGGGAGTGGGAGAGAGAGAGTGAGAGAGAGGGAGGGAGAGAGGGTGGGAGGTAGAAACCTAAGAGAGAGGGAGAGGGAGAGAGGGCGAGAGGGAGACACTCGAGAGAGGAGAGGGAGACAAAGTGGGAGAGAAGGGGTGGGAAGGAGACACATAAGAGAGTAGGAGAGAGAGGGAGTGAGAGATAGAGGGATGGGAGAGATACAAGGAGTGAGAGAGAGAGACTTGAGAGATGAAGAGGGGGTGGGAGGGAGAGGGAGTACTCAAGGGAGAGGGAGTACTCGGGATAGAGGG
>CM021109.1:10723506-10775604 GCA_007115665.2 Sequoiadendron giganteum
GGGAGGGACATAATTGAGAGAGAGGGATAGGGACAGGGAGAGAGAGAGAGGAAGTGAGAGAGGGAGGGAGTGGAAGAGAGATAGAGGGAGTCATTGAGAGAGGGAGAGGGTGTAGGAGGGGGAGACTTGACAAAGAGAGAGAGAAAGATGGGGTAGGACAAAGATACTTGAGAGACAGAAAGAGGGAGATAGGGTGGGAAGGAGAGACCTGAGAGAGTGGGAGAGAGATAGAGGGAGTGAGAGAGAGAGGGAGAGAGACAAACTGGGAGAGAGATAGAGTGAGTAAGAGAGAGAAGGAGTGGGAGAGAGAGAGAGGGAGAGACATAGAGATGAAGAGAGAGAGTGAGAGAGAGGGAGGGAGAGGGGGTGGGAGGGAGAAACTTAAGAGAGAGGGAGAGGGAGAGAGGGTGGGAGGGAGACACCCGAGAGAGAAGGAGAGGGAGACAAAGTGGGAGAGAGGGGGTGGGAAGGAGAGACCTAAGAGAGTAGGAGAGAAAGGGAGTGAGAGATAGAGGATGGGAGAGATACAAGGAGTGAGAGAGAGAGACTTGAGAGATGGAGAGGGGGTTGGAGGGAGAGGGAGTACTCAGGATAGAGGGATTCAAGAGAGATGGAGGGAGTTGGTGGAGATACATGAGATAGAGGGAGAGAGAGAGAGTGGGAGGGGGTGGGAGGGAGATATCTGAGAGAGAGGGAGAGAGAGAGAGGGAGAGAGATAGAGGGAGTGAGAGAGAGAGAGAGGATGTGGGAGAGAGATAGAGGGAGTGAGTGAGAGAGACAAAGAGAGGCCTGAAAGTGGGAAAGGGGATAGAAGGGAGAGACTTGAGAGACAAAGAGGGAGGGAGAGTGGGTGGGAGGGAGAGACTTGAGAGAGAGAGAGGGAGAGAGAGTGGGAGAGAGATAGAGGGCATGAGAGAGACATGGACTTGAGAGAGAGAGGGAGAGGTGGTGGGAGGGAGATACTTGAGAGAGATGGAGAGGTAGACAAAGATAGATAGAGGGAGTGAGACAAGGAGGGAGTGGAAGAGAGATAGAGCGAGTGACTGTGAGAGGGAGATGGGGTAGGAGGGGGAGACTTGAAAAAGAGAGAGAGGGAGAGGGGGTAGGACAAAGATACTTGAGAGAGAGAGAGAGGGAGAGGGGGTGGGAGGGAAAGACCTATGAGAGAGGGAGAGAGACAGAGTGGGAGAGAGTGAGAGAGAGGGAGTGGGAGAGAGAGAGGGATTGTGTGTGTGTGTGAGACAGAGAGAGGGGGGATGGAGATACCCGAGAGAGAGGGAGAGAGATAGAGTGAGTGAGAGAGAGGGAATGGGAGAGAGATATAGGGAGTGAGTGAGTGAGTGAGTGACAAACCTAAGAGAGGGAGAGGGGGTAGGAGGGAGAAACTTGAGAGAGAGAGACAAAGAGAGAATGATAACAACCTAAGAGAGGGAGATGGAGTGAGAGAGATAAAAAGACCAAAGAGGGAGAGAGAGAGAGGGAGAGTGAGAAAGGGGGTTGGAGTGAGATAGATTTATTTAGGTACCTATGTGGGAGGGAAAGATACCTGAGAGAGGTGATTGGACTGAGAGAGTAGTCTAGGTCACATGGGAGGGAGTGAGACCTAAGAGATAGAGACTTCAGAGGGATAAAGAGTTATCCAGTTATGGTAATGAGTTAGAGAAGGTATGAAAGGTAAAACCTCGACTATCCATCTACGATCATAAACTGTGCACTCGAAGCATTATCAAAGTTGTTCAGCAAAGAGGAGAAATTTTAGTTCTCTGCAAAGCAAGCCATTTGGCGCTCGCCAAATCAATCATCACATTTGGTGCACGCCAAATGGCCTACTTTGGACGTGTTAATTAACATGATTTGCCAAATTTTTTCATATTTTTGTCTGTGCTCCCTGTCTCATTTGCATGTGTTTCAATGTAAGTTTATAAAAAACCGTGATAGCATTAACCTCTCTCTTAGCTATCTAAATATATAATTGTTTTTTCATTTTGATTTAGTTAAGATTTTGATCCATGGTTTCTATTGTAAATGCCTCTATTTTTGGTCAAAAACCAATATGTGCTAGTTTTAGGATAGATTTTCACCCATTCATCGAAACATGACACAAATTACATTTTTTGAAACTAGACTCCATTCTACACATGATGAAGAAAAAGAATCAATTTTTGATTAATTTGCAAAAAATTTAGGGGAGAGCACGCTCAAATTTCAGCTTTTCAAGATGTGTCCACTTTGAAAATTCATAAAATATTATATATTCATTAAAAAAATTATCTGAAGAACAAGGATAAAATACATGGTGTTATCTAATTTCGCACCATTGGGATTTTTGAAATTCTAAAAAAAAGTCAATCAAAAAGGGGGGAGCCCTCAGGCACTATGCTATTTTTTTTTATAAAAACAGGACCTTTTTGGCCCCCCCCTTTTTGAGACCCTTAATCTTCATTAATTTCAAAAAAAAATAGTAGCTTAGAAACTAGACTTGGAGCACTTCAACTTTTTTTCTTTCCGCATCTTGAAATTTTGAGCATAACTATCTTCATTTTCTAGTGCAAATCAGATTTTTCTGATTTCACAAAAAAAGTGGCATCTTAAGAGCCAAAATTGTGTCACAAATTGGTGCACTTACCCGTTTAAATTATATTTGTTCCCTCTATCTTCATGATATTTGAAAGAGTATAGAGGCTAAATTTGAGAGAAGTTTACCTAGTAACCCTCTATGCGTGTTTGAGATGAAGATATCTAAATTATGTGTTCTCAACAATGTTCAATGGAAATGGGATTATGCTTGAACCTGGTAGGATATAACAATACCCATCACTCATATATCTAAGAACTATCCACTTTCATAGGTCTATAATTTGTTACTTGGCATAAGGTTATGATATATTCAGGCCTACAATTAGGAGCACCCTCCTGAGTCCTGTGGAGTTAAAAGTGCAGAAGGCTTTCATAGCCTTATTCGTTGGCTTTTCTTGCCTTCAATCTCTTGATAGTGGAAATTACTTGCCCTAAACACTTAATCCCCTAGTTTGGGAATTGTGTTTCTCCTTAGGATTGAAGGTTGCAAGAAAAATAACCAACAAGTCCTCTTCAAAATGGCATAATTTTTTTGTTTGAAAATGATTAAAAATAGACAATAGCTGATGTCTTGTGAAAACTATCAAATTCTGACAAGTTTGACTTTAAAACGTTATTACTTGAGAAAAATATACATCAAAATTTGATTTTTTTTCCATGCAAAAGATATTGAAGTTACCTAGTTGGAGAAAAAAGAAGAAGGGAGAAATGATGTTTTTTCAATTTGTTTCTTGACGGCCCATGAAGTCACTTTTTTCTAAAATTTTCAGCATTCCAAAATCTATTCTTAAATTGATAAAAATTAATGAAAATAAATTTTTAAAAAATATGAAAAATTAGAGGAATAAAATCCATCAAAATTTTTACATTTCATTATTTTCCATCATTTTGAAATTCAAAACACAAAGACCACTTTTATGTGTCGAAGTTTAGAATTTTTTTTTGCTGTTGGCCGATTCCTTTATAAAGTGTGACACAGGTTTGTGCTTTTACCCCAAACCATTGAAATAAAGGCTACAAACTTGTGTGAAATGGCTCTAATGGATGTGGATCTTGAATCTTGATCTTGATCTGCGATAAATTTTTTGAATGCTTGCTTAAATCATGAAAACCTACATCACAAATTTTAGCTAAAAAACACACATGATGCATGAAGAATTTGACATGATGCTTGAATCTTGAATGCTGCTCCAAATTCTTGATAACTTGCTCTTGAATGCTCTTGAATTCTCACTTGAATTTCATAAGATCACTTGAATTTTTGCTAGCTTGTTAGGAGAAATTATGTGAAATAACTTTGTATTTATACTTGTTTACGCCAAAATTCCTGAAATTACAACACCACAAACCAACATAAGATCTAGGATAATAAAATATTTCCAAGAATTTGATTTAAAATAAGTCTTGGTTAAAGCGAGATTCATACGCTAGTTGGGCCGTATGAGTCCCAATGTCTTAAACATGGGACACAAACTCCAAGAAATGCTAAGTGTAATGCAATGTTTAAAATCAAGCCCCAAGACCTAGGTGGTACCCATACGCCCAAGGTGGCGTATGAGTTCCACATCACTTGATTTGGAACACATAATCTCAAACATTGAATTATGATTTGTTATTTGTTATGTGTCGGGATTATCCATGAAAAAATGTATTAAATAAGGCTTGTGGATGCAAAATAGGACCAATTAAAGCATAAAGAAGCCAAATTTTAACCAAGAGAGCCCAAACAAGTGTGAAAATGTAAATGGATATATTTTCCTACACTACACTCCCATACAATAGTTGATGGCACCACCTTCCACAAACTTGAGAAAACAACTCTCTTACCCTTAATCGGCTAGCCTTTGAACATATCTTCTAGCTTATATAGATTGGGGGCCACCCGATTTAACTTCTGCTTCACCCAATTCCAACACACCTCTGCCACTTCATAGTTTAGTAAGAGGTGATTAACAATTTCTTCCTCTTTGTGACATAAGATGCACCTATGCAAGCCACTTATCCCTATTTTCTGCACTTTGTTATTATCAAGCATCATAAAGAATAGATAAAGATTTCTAATCCTATTCTCTTACTTATCTAACATGGAAAACAGTTTAGTGTTTGGGGTGAAAATTAAAGTTTCCTTGACTCTTGAAGAGAATACTTACCATCTCTTCCTCATTGCAACTGTACTCCTTGGCACCCACCATCCCCAACTACTAAGAAATTTGAAGAGTTTAGTATCAAGTCACTGCTAAAGCCCGCAACAATATCCCTAAAGGTTTTTTCATTGTTTGTTTCTATGTTATCAACCTTAGATCCAACCCATCAGGAGGGATGCCATAGGCCACATCAGGCCCCTCCATTAATTCCCGCATCCCTTATGAACCCTCACTCATTACACATAAGTAATGCCCTTCTCTAACATGTACTAAAGATTTAATGTAGACTATATACAAGAAGAATACAAAATGATTCAAAATACAAAACACAAAAAAGAGTGCATACGATTAGGGTATCAAACTGTCAATGACATTGACCATTAAAGCACTTTGCACCACTTGTAGACCCCTCAACCTAGGCTCAAGATTTCATTTTCAATAATATTTATTATTATATCATTATTATAGAATATTAAATATATTATAATTAATATGAAATATAATATATTTTTAATAATTATTAAATATAATTTAAATAATATATCAAATATTAATGATATTTCATATAATTAATCATATAATATCTATAATATTAATGATAATATATTTAAAATTATATAATAATAATACTTATTAAATATATTATACATCATTATATAAATTTATTAATATTTATTCCATATTATATTATTTAAATTATATTTATTTAATATTAATGATAAGTTATTTTTAATAAAATAATGTTAAATGATTATTACATAACACTAATAATAATTATTATTAACGTTAATATTAAATATATAATACATCATTATATAAAAATATTAATAATTAATAGAATATATTATATACTATTGTATAAATAGATTTATTCTTTTTATTTTTATTTTATGTTTTTGGTAATTTGTTGTCATATGGGCAACTCCCATTGCATTATATCAAAGAACCAAAAAATATACATTGTTTATTATATTGCCATTTAGGCAAGATAGTGAAAGAAGGGAATTGTCTATGCAGTTTCCAAAACAACCATTTTATTAATTAATTAAAAATAAAGATACAATACATTTTTATTTTTAATTAATTAATAAATACGATCAAATGGTTGTTTTGAGAACTGCATAGACATTGAAAGAATGTACGCAGACTCTCAACAACTTTTTGTAGTCATTGACTCTGCAGTGGAGAGATATTCTCATGGTGATCCATGGAGAGGGTGAATGTTCCATATTATTCTTGCTAAGCTTGTCATGCATAAAGGCAATATCCGGCTTCTTATCCTCATTTTTATATAGCCAACTAGACCCACCTTTGTGTTTCCACTCAAATTAAGAGAGTGTTCAGTGCCTCTACTTGGTACATTGGGATGATGAATATGTTTGTCATGTTTGCTCCCCAGCCAAAATATCCAAATGTTCTAACTATGTTGTAAAGGATCAACTCGATTAGTGTTGCATTCTGTACATGAGAATGTTGCAGGTGTTTTTCTCCTATATCACACATATATCATTCTCTTCCAGCTCAGATTGAATGATGTAGACCTTTTTGAGATGCTTTTGAAGGCTCTGTTGGGTGCAATCATAGACATAGCTTGGGATAGATAATTTCTTTGTCATCGTGGAAACCATCTACGAACTCATTGGTGCAATGGGCTTATTTATAGAGTCTTGGTCTTTATTGTTAGGATTGGCAGTCATGGAGTTCGAGAGGATCCAAGAACATGTTTTCATCCTATACAACTGTATCTTATGAATCTTTTTACAGAGCCAAATCTTTGCTTAAGAAGTTGTGTAATTCATTCCAAGCTTCAACGTTGTTAAAGATTTTGTGATCCTCAATTTGATTGATACCTTGATTTGATAGGAAGTGCTCTGCCTTGTTTGCTTCCCAAAAAATGTGTCTTAGCATGTACTCACCCATCTGCTCCAAGTACCAGTTTATCTGATCAACCCAATTTGTTGTCTTCTAGCTAATGGATTTCCAAGAGTTTATGGTTCAAATATTTATTAACAAATATCTCTCTATATCAACTGGACTCATATTTTCTTTGACACATAGTTTGAGGCCTGCCATTAGTGTATAAAACTTTGCATTATTTTTTGTACCATCCGGTAATTTGATTGATCCAACCCAACATAGGTCTCCTGAGTTATTGCGGATGAAAAAGCCATCTCCTGAGGCCTCAAGGTTACACCTCAAAGCCCCATCAAAATTAAGTTTTAGCTTGCCACGAGGAGGGGTAGTTCATTTGGCATTTTTCCTGTGGGTTTGTGGGTTTTTGGTGGTCGTGTTGACACAAGGTTGGACGAGAATCTTCAGAAGTGTTCTTGATTTTCTTATATTATTGTCCCATGATGAAAATAACTATTTTTTTACATCATTTGATATTTTTATTCTCTTTGATCCCCATTTCAATTTCGTTGATCATTGTTTCCACATGAGATTATGTCTCCTCAAATGTCCTAGCATTCCACTCTCGCCATAGTTACTAGATTATCATTGTCGAGGCCTCCATCCATAGAACAGATCAAAGTGATCCTTTGTATAATCTCGGCCAACTAAGGAAGAGTTCATTGATTTTGGCAGGGAGAGGAGTCATGCATTTGAGTCGTAAAATCTAATCCAAACATATCTTCGCAACGGGGCACTCAAATAGTAATTGATCCTCCATTTCATCATTTCTTTTATAAGGTGGCATCAAAATGGCCTCAAAAAACAAGCTTAAATAATTTTCCACCCATTAGAATCTTGTAGTGAATAACTGTTGAGGGTGGTTTTAGCACAACCAAAATGTTAAGTAACAATAAATTATTATTCTTTTTGAAAATAAAGATTCTCTATATTAATGTTCCTTTTCGGTTAGGTCTTGACTGTGATGGATAGTTGTTCAACAAAAGGGTTAAGTATTTTAGATATCTTAGAAAATATATTTAAAACATGCAACTAAAATAAAGAGATTTATTTCTTGTAATTCACAACCGATTGCATGTTAGTACATTAATTGCGTAACAAATCTACGTTATTCTTGTACTTTTCCACAAATTTAAAGTATTGCAAAATAAATATCAAAAGATGTTTAGGGTTGATAGATATTTAAAGAGTAAATTAAAAATTAAACAGACTAAGGTAGATTTGATCTCATTTATCAATTCCGAATGGTTAGGAAAATTAGAATAACTAATATTAAAGCGACTAGTATTCACTCAATCACTGTTAACACCAATGTTATCTTCAAAGGAAATTAATAATCTTAAGATTTTTAAGTTTTATCAAATCAAACCACCATAGGAAATATGAATATTTGAGACAAAACTCTATTCAATATCACAGTAACATGGTTGACTTTACCAATTTACTCAATTTAGATAAATAAAACAAGTTCATACCATCACCAACGATCAAGATCCATATGCATGCAACAAATGCAATCATTGGATATTTTATAAAATCCTTATAAATTATAGTAGGATAAATCTACGTTGAGATTGTATAGTTTCTTGCAAATACAATAGAAATGATCCTTTACAATGACCACAAATCCAAAATATATAGACTCATGCATCCCAAAATTTATAGATCTAAAAAAGGTTAACTAAAGCAACCAACCTTGATTTGGGAATGAAATTTAACTAAACTTTATAGAAAATTTAGACCTGAATTTCAACTAAGAACACAATGCCAGATTGGGAGTTCATTATTTGGGCATTTTCTTTTTTACAAAACTTATTTAAAATGAATTAAAATTCAAAATTCCAAATTAATTTGTGTCAAGGAAACTTTTTGAGAAGGCGATGATGACATAATTCATGGTTTCCATAAGAGGACCTAAATGATATTGCAATTTAGTCCTTTGTGAAAAGGTGGAACTTTCTAGTTTTTCTTGCAAGTCAATGAAGCCCTCTAGTTCCTCTTGAAAATTCCACAAATCCATCCTTTTGGTCATCAAATGGTCAATTGTTTCTTGAGTAGCTTGACCCTGCAAACACTCTTCTAGTTCCCCAACCATTTTTCTAAGAGATGCAACTAGGGATGATGTTTCCCAAAATGCGCATCCCAGACTTTTCACAAATTTTTCTATCTTCACCATAGCCTATCCGATTAGGTTCCTATTATTATTCAACTTATGTTTGCATTTATTTAGAGTCTTTACCCTCAATTGAGCTGCCCTTAACCAATCTTTTGGCTTATCTTGATATTCTTCTTCTATCACAACTACTTTCAACAAATCATTTGAGGAAGTGGCTTTTATTTTCTACAAAATTGGGATTTATTCATCCCATACCATCAAATCCTTATTTTTTTCCACCTCCATCTGGTGGGCCAAACTAGCTTCATCACTAATATAGTGATAAGATTTTATTTCTTTCTTCAAAACTCTGCTAGCTAAGGCCTATAGATCATCCTTCCATCCTTTAGTAGTAGTTACCCAACCCTCAAGGTCAGGGTGTAGGGATTCTCCTTTTAATGCATCTTGCAAAATTGGCTCAAGAGCAACAACATCAACATGCCCTATCAACTTGTTAACACATCCCATTAACTAAGCTACCTGAGACTTTAGTTATTCTTTAGTATTATCATCCGTTTGCATCCTCCTAAGGATAGTAGACACAACCAACTATAAGGAATATTGTTCTTCTTCTCTATTCTACGTACCCAAGTTGACTTTCTTTATCTTGTAGTCCTCAGGCATCATATCATATTTAGGTTTTTTACTAGAGAAAAAACTATTTGACTTATCCTATTCCCTTGGTCATCCTTTGTGATAGTAGACAACCTTCTTGATCTCTCTTCTTCTCTTGGTAAGACCTTGAAATTATTTTGCAAGGATTTTGAGATATCTTTGTCTTCCTCCTAAACATATGTCTTTTTTATCTTCTAAATGGTATGGGTTAACCATACCAGGAGGTTGGAAGAGACTTCATGATGTGGAGAAGAAATCAATTTTTTATTTCGAGAAGTTTGAGAATATTCATGCTCTTGTTCTATTTCAGGTGCCTCTTCCTGAAGTCCTATGCTTTTTCTTCCCTAACTTCTTAAATTACCTCGTGATTATGAACTGCATCTTTTCTTGGTTGTAACTTTTCTTTCATTTGGGAAGGAGGGGGAGAAGGGATTGGAGGTGAATGGGGAGGAGGAGCATCATGTGGAGGCGAAGGAGGAAGAGGCACATAATGTGGAGGTGAAGAAGGAAGAGACACATCTTGTGGAGGTGAAGGAGGAGGAGAAAGAATTGGAGGTGTTGGGTTTTGAGGTACTAGAGAATGATATGGGACTTGAGATGGATGAGGTTATGAAGGAAGAGATGGTAAAGGAGATTCATGTGGGGGAGAAGATGAGGCTATAATAGAGCTATCCCTAGGCGTACTTTCAATTCTTTTCCTCCTTTTTAGAGGAATCTCTTCCTCTTCTTCTTCATTGGATTCTATCATTATTTTATCCTATTATTTTCTCTTTCTTGATACAACTGTTGAGGATGATGGTCTTTGTTGTCTAGTAGCAGCAATAGATGGACCTTCACTTGTCTTGGATTTCTTTGTCTAAGGCTAAGTTTTTTGTAGCTCCATCATGGAAAATTGTGATACCAACCATCTTTGTGAGAAAGCCTTGATTTTTTCTGCCCTTGTATCCATTTTTGTCATCCTCTTCAATTGAGAAATCTACATTGTAGATTGGATGATTGAAGATTCCCTTGCCACTGTGTTGGGTGAAAATTCTGTAATCCCCTTATAGATTACAAAACTTGAATTTCAGCCATAGTTGTTGTGACATAAAATCTCTCCTCTTGGAAAGGGGATGCACCCTTCTTACTTCTTACTAGAACTAAAGTAAACTATTAAAGTATTTACAACATGTACACTACACTAATCATATGGGGGTGTGTCACATTCATGATTCTCTCTTCTTTCAGAGAATATGTTTACAATGTTCCATGATTTTTATTTCTTGATGCGATACAAATTTAAATAAAAACTAAGCAGTAATTTCCAATACTTTTAACTTGTAAAAGCATAGTCTAGGAGTACCAATATAATAAAGATACGTAACCCAAAGGCTTACATAGGTACAAATTCATTTTGTAGTCTTCAATGATGAATTCCACAATAAAGTAACCATCAATGTAAATGAAACACAAAGTCTTCAATATACTTCATGAATAGATCCACAAACATCATGAACAACTTCAAGCACAAAGTCTTGAATATCATTCACCAATATTATCAACAATTACACAATTCCAAGGAAAAGACATAGCACAAAGTCTACAAAAATAAACTTGAAAGCCTTCCAAACTCAATTAGTAAAACATCGCCAATTCAATCCAATAATAAGATAAACTAATGTGAAAGACATAGGAACATTCACATTCGTTAAAATTGATCCAACACAAAGTTTGGTATGCAATTTAGCCTTCTTTATTGATTGAAAATAGTTTCACAATATGAACTCAAAGTTTCAAAAATTTCTTTACAAATGAGCAACACTTCGTTGCATTAGAAAAAAGGTCAATAATACTATACAACTCTCTCCTATTTATAGGTGAGAGCAATGAGCTATTCTAGGAAAAACCCTAACTAACTATTAAATTATTCAAATGTGATATCCATGATTGTAGGAGGATATCTCTGTTTTTACATGTAATTACATCATTGCAAAATGACATGTAAAAATGCCAACACCTATTTACATAAAGCATGATAAAAAAAGCATGAAATCTATCTTTCGAAATGTAAAATATTTATGGTTCCTTGCTTTATGCTAAAAAATATTCACACTTCTTCAAAATTTCCTACATTATTGTTGGCTTAACTGCCAGCATCTCCCTTCAGGTTCGTGACATGGTTTAACCACCTCCCGTGGATCTTAACTGATGCTTGTATCCGGCATTGACGGGTCGATCTTTTGGTGCAACGACAAGGCCAACAATTGGTATCAGAGCAGGTCACGGGTTCGAACCCCTTGGGTGACGCTGAGGGGGGGATTGTTGGACTAACCATCGACATCTCCCTTCAGGTTCGCGACATGGTTTAACCACCTCCCGTGGATCTTAACTGACGCTTGTATCGGGCATTGACATGTTGATCTTTAGGTGCAACAACAAGGCCAACAATTACTATCTCGTCTGGTCTAGAAGTATAGTCAATAATAGTGTGAACATTTGCACATGGCAGACTTCTTTGCTATAGAACAAACCTTTTTACATCTATCCAGATGTGTTTTAAGATTTTACAAAGTCAACTGCACATTACAAAAAGTATCCATTGAAGCCAATGAGAATGCTTCATCTTCCACTTGTTTTTGAATAGTTTCCTTGAATACTTGGACAATTTCACTTGCTGGAAGAAATGTGTGATCTTCATGAAGGATTTTCCTCGAAAACTCTTCAATTTTGTTCACCATGACAACATGATGTCCTTCAACATTCTCTTGTACTTGTTGAGCATCCTTGATTAGAGTTTTGATGATTTGTATGCGGTTCTTGATAGACTCTTTAATCTCCACATACTTATCCTTGTCGGGAATGATCCTAAATTCCACTAACTTACTTAGTTTCATCTCCTTCAATTGCAACCAAGATTCAAGATTTCATTCCATTTCCTTCTGCTCAATAGAAATTATATGCACTATCTTGTCCAACTCTAGATTCATCTTTGATATTTGGGAAATCATCTCCACTACAACAGTCATATATTGTGAACCTTGTTCGATTATTCAATCAACAAATTCATATATGATTTTTCCTCTAGAGTAATACTTTTCAACTTTCTGGACCACAGGTTCTTCAATACTCATCATTGCCACTAGTTGCACATTCTCTAAAGACTTTTGATTCTCCTCAACATAAAAGCATAGTGCTCAAATTTTTCCTTGTACACGTCTTTTGTTTCTTTTAGATTATCAAACTTTTCCATCAAAGTAGTCAAGGACTCTTGAGCATCATTTTTGACACTTGCATGTGTAATCTTTCCAAGCTCAACCCTTGTTATGGTATAGTCTTCCATGCTAATTTCTTCATGGCTTCTACCTTGTGGTGCTGCTGCTATGTCCACATACTTGTACCTTGATTTATCCATATGCAACCTAGATCAAAATTTTGGCTTCTTCTTCCCCTTAGGTTTTTGCGGAGCCAACTCCTCAAGATCTAGCTCATCAAGAGAAACCACCTTCTTTTCTACTTGGATGCTTGTGAAGCCAACCATGGAGGAAGGAAAGAAACATTACCTTTGGTCCATGCTGTTAACTGCTGAGTCACACTAGTATTTGTGGGAAAAAATGTGGTAGTTACAATTGGTGCTATATTACTCATCACTACTCCTAGAATCTGAAAATTTGATGGATTTGGTAATGAATCATTCATGAATCGATCAAATTCAACTTGTGAAGAGATGTCAAATGATGGGGATGAAAAGCTTGGAATAGATGATGGAGAACCGGAGGTAACATCAATACTCTATAAATTTGATCCTATGGAAGGAGTAGAATGAATTGAATGTACTATAGGGGGTATTGTCACTTTAAGAGCATGTAGGATTGTTGAAGGTGGAGGTGTTGATGGTGAAAATGACACAAACAACATTAAACAAAATATTTCTACTCTATTTCTCCCGAAAAAGAAAGACAACATATAGTAGCCTAACTTCCAAGGTCCTGGTTGTTGGTTCTCAACTGTCTGGTGTCACTCAAGTGGTCCATGGAACTGTAATATTCAAGGGGAATTTTCTAGTAACAAGTAATGTAAGCAATGACTGATTCATCAAACTGTTCTTAATGAAAAAGGGGTTTTAAATAAAAGAAAAAGATAGATCAGGGCGTACATCAATGAAACATGAATAAAACTTATCTAATATCCGGACATATATTTTCAACAACGAATGTTCTTCCAACAGATCAAGAAAACCATAGCATGATGCAATTTACAGAACAATCCATACTATTGCATGCATCTAAGGTGCTTAATTTAACAAGACAATCACACATCATAAATATTTTAAAGATTCCAAAAGAACAAGCTCTCATTCGTTGCCAAAATCATAGATCAAAAGAATTTCAATAATTCAATCCACTAAAAATTAAAAAAATAATCTTTATATCTGGTTCCTTCTAAGGATTTTCATCACAAAAGAAACACTTATGCTTTAGCACAATCACTGGCATACATATAGACTATAATTCATTAACCTTATCCAATAAACTCAATTCCAACACCATATTGTGTAAAAACCTGTATTTATATTCAGCTGTAAATAAAATAACAAAGTATCTCTGTAAAATCTATGAAAAATTCTATCTCCTACTATCAGGTGGCTAATCTTATTCTCATCAGCCGACATTTACAATATGGTACCCTACCGGTATATATAGATGTACAAAAATATGAAGTCCTCTCTATCTAAAGTCGAGATCCACCTTTTTAGGAACTTAAATTTTCTTGGAAACTTAGATCAATTTGATCTCTAGTTCCCACATTGATCATCTAGTAAACTGGAGAGAAGAAGAGAGAAGAGAAAAGAAAGCCATGCGCCCATAGAACTGTCAGTCATGCATGCGGAGGAGAAAATAAAACCATGCATCCATAAAACTATCAGTTATGCATGCGGAGTTTTCTCTGCAGTGTACTCATCATAACTAGAGAAGACTTGCTGAAGCATATCTGAATCTGGCCCATCAATCCAATTGTCTTCGAACTTGATCCTCTTTAATTTAGCAGCAGCAAATTCTCTCATGTCTTTTAACTTTTTCAAGTCCCTTCTAGCAGCCCTTACCTCTTCTTTAATATCCATCAACCGATCCAACAACAAATCCTCTCCATCATCTCCCTTTTGCACAACCTCCGTAAGTCTATCATCCCATTTCTCTTTTAACTAACTTAAAGGTAGGCCTTCCTTCACTGGTATATAAACATTTACTATGATAGCAATAACAACTTCTAGCTCATCAAGCTATTCATTTAGATCCTTGCTAGAATCTTGAACTTCATTCTTATGTTTGTACAAAAAGTCAGATCTAAATCGGATTATGCTGGAGGTCTTTTCCAAGAAACCTGTGTTGTCCTCTTCAAGGATTGACTGCTCTAGAAGAGTGGATTTTGGCAATTTATTAATCTCTTTCAGCTTATAGATATATCCTCTATACTCCTCTTCTTGTTCCCCCAATGCTTTGGCATACTGATTCAACTCTTCTATTAACAACACTGTCATCTTGTGAATCTCAAAACTGCTGCCCAACACCTCACCTATCTCTTGATTAAGCCTATCAGTCCATCTATCCATCATCTCAACCTTACTCCTTATCTGCACCAAGTCATCCACCTCTCTCTTGCTAAGAAAAATTGATGTCTCAATGGTGGTACTTTGCTGTGACCTTGGAGCAGATACATTCTTCAAGAAAGTGTGTAATTGATCCAATTGAGCCTTAAGCTCATCCTTTCTCTGTTTATCCTTCATCATTCTTGATTTGGTGGATGATGCTACCACATCTATTAAGCTCATTTGCTGATTCCTTGTGGGTCTCCCCAAGTTGACCGTGCACAACTGGTAATCAGTTAGCTGCATATCCCCTATATCCTTATCCATCATCGGTATTGCACATTCATCAACAAGTTCTCCTCCTTTAGTGAGTCTAGTGGAATGCCAAATTTTAGCCTTCTTTTTGGGTCTTTCTTTTTCAATCTCTTTCATCATATCATCCCAATTAAGAGGCTGTGAGGGTGTCACCAATCTCTTTTGAAGATCAAGTTTTAACCAAGTGGGAGCACTTGGAGTAGTGGCCATTATAGTTGAAGAAGAAGAAGTAGTAGTAGAGGGCTGTAGCACATTAACCTTAGGTTGAGAATCAACCTCTTGTACATTCTGTTGTTCTTGCTCTATATTTTCTTGTGCAAGCTTTTCAACTTCTTCTTTATCATTATGCTCTTGCACCCTCTTGTCTTCTTGTTCCTTCTTCAATTTTTCCTCTTCTAATCTTTTCTCCTCAAGTACCCAGTTTCTCTCTTCTTCCAATGCTTTAAGTCTGTTCGAGTCTTCCTTTTCCTTTTGTAGCTGCTTGGCCAGCTCCTCAGCATCTTTCTCTTTTTGTATACATTTTTCTTCCTCCTTCTTCTTATAGGCTTCTTCAACAAGCTTCAATTTGGCCATAAGGACTTCTCTCTCCCTTCGTTGCTTTGCCTTTTCCTCCTCTAGATCATGAATTTTCTGCACCAACTCTAGCTTATCATTCTCTTTTTTGATCTTGAGCTCCTACTCCCTTTTCCTTTGTTGTTTCTGTAATACATCAGCTCTTCACTTGGCTTCCATTTGTTGTTGTTGAAGTAAGGCATCTTCTTGTGCCTTAGCATCTATTGCCTTTTATTTTTCCATTGCTTCTGCATGTGCTTGAGCATCCAAAGCTTTCTTTGCTTCCTCAAATAGTGCCCATTGATCTTCTTCAGTTAGCTCATGCTCAGTTTCCTCCTCTAGAGGCATCTTTTCTTGTGCATCTTTCTCTGATAAGGTCTCATCAGAGTCCGTTTCAACATCATGGATCTCCAGCTCTACTCCTTTTCCCTTTAATGCTTCAACTATACCATGAAGAGTTCCTTTAGGAATCTCTCCGCCTGGTTGCTCCATAAGAGGGACTTGAGTAGATGACTCACCTATTGTTGGTGTTGAAACCACAAGTCCTGTTTGGGCATCCTCCTCTTGTACTCCAGGTAAATATTGAGTAGGGGCTTCAAGCTCGATTTCTTCAATATTAGGAGGGAAGAACTCCAAAGGGTCTTTGGGAGGCAATTTCCTCTTGATTCTCTTATATCCCTTCCCTTTCTTAGGAGTTTTGGCTCTTAGAACAACCCAATGGATAATCCTATCCAAGACTGGTCTCCCTATTTTCTTGATGTCGATGGTCTCCTCACCATCCCAATCTACCGGATCTAAAATTTTGGTACCAATGTTCAATGCTTCATATGATGGATCCAACACAACTCCATCATCTACTAATGTATCAGGAATATCATCTTTGACCCCAAATTCTACCATGAGTGAAACATGCAACCTCTCATAATTCCTCTTCCTGAGGTCATATTCATCTTGAAGATCACTCCAGAAGTCCTCTAACATATTGAAATGTTTGTCAAATACTGAAGCCAACAAAGCATTCATATTCTTTTTTGGATCAAAGTGCTTTCGATTAGTATACAAACCCAACTTTAAATGTATCAATTCACTGCAAACCACCTTAGCTCCCACAAGGTGTGGGAAGCTGTATTCACCCAATTGCATCGGGAACTTGTGACAACCTAGCTTGTGTTTTAACCCAAATTGGGTATTGACCCCCAGAGCTTGGTAAACAAACTCCATCAAAACCATCTTGTTTTTGCAACACCTTGGAAGTAAGTGGGGATGACCCTCAAATCCCGCCAACCTGAAATAAGTGAACTTGGGGTATTGGATATACCAACATCCCCATTATGTGAGAAAGGCCATGGATTCCTGGCTCAATATGTATCCTACGTCTCCATTAAGCTGGTTAATGACTACATATAAGAATGCATCATTAACTCTTCTAAATTGTGTTTTAGAAACCTGTAGGGATAGTTGGTCATAATAATCCCATACTCTCTTTTGTCCATCAGCTTCTCCCAATATTCCTACTCTGTTCAAACCTGGAAAGATGCCTCCTCTAGCTACTGCATAAACAACATAAGAAGTCATGAAAAAGCTCTTGGGTTCCCTTATTCTGGTTAACTAATCGTGAATGGTATCAGAGACAATCATAGGCCAATCAAACTGTTGCTTTCCATTAAAGATTGTCTGAATGAAAGGAAACATCCATTCCTTGAAATGAAATGCATCCCTCTTCCCAAAGGCTCTAGACAACATCATTATCAAGTCCGATACCCCTTTGTAAAATTCTACCCTCTTTGGTTGATCATGGAGCTTTGTTAGAGACTTCTTCTCTGTTCTCAACCACTTCTTGTTCAAGTTAGGCTTATTAGCCTCCTTGTGTTTGCTATATATCCCTAAAGCATCTGCCTCATTCAACTATACCAGGTTCTTTGGATCAGGGACACTGAACGAGTGCTGAAACATTTGAGGAGTTAGGTCTATGATCACATTATCTTGTGAATCCATACATTGTCTTGTGAATCCATACATTGTCTAGTGGCCAGATTGTAAGCTCCTGCTGCTATCATAATCAATTCCAGGCATTGGATGGATAGAGGAAATACAGTGATGTGAGCCAAGCTAGACTTAACTATTCTTCCAGTTCTCCTTGTTACATCCTCAGTGAATGTTTTTGAGTATAACTCCACAAAATTGAATGGGCCTAGCTTGGTGTTAGTTACATCAGCCCAATTAGATTCCACTTTTCTGACAGTGATGGTAGGACCCCTATGGTTATACCTCAAGGTATAAGGCAACTGCTCTGGCTTAATCTTCTTAGGCTTAGTTGATGCCTTTGAAGTTTCTGCAGGCTGATTGCTTTGGGAAGCTTCTCTTGATACTCCTAACATTCTTTAGCTTCCTGCAATATAACCTCAAATTAGATCCTTGAGAAAACATAGCAACATATGCTCTAAAATCTTACCCTTCATATATACCGGAGGCGGAACCAAGCAGAAAACACTCTAAATAGTCTCTTTTTTAAAACATTGCCGAGATCGGAGCCAAAAACGTTATTGAGATTATAGTAATAACAAGCGGAACCGGAGTCAGAATTGTAACAGTAACCGAAATCATAATTGGAATCAGAACGAAAACTAATTTGGTTTGATGAAGATTTCCTAATTTTATATTCCGTTCCTATTCCGCTTCCGCTTGGGTTACCATAATTTTGAAATCCTACTTCTTATTGTAAGCGGAGTCGAAGATGGGATGGAAATGGAATTGATACTCTCTAAAAAATATGGTTCAAAGTCTAAATCGATTATGATCCCGCCTCCGCCTAAAATAACCATGACGTCATAAGAGATTTTAACCGAATGATAAATGACATTGTGATCTAAGGACTAGGTCATATCAACATGAAAGGGGCTAGAAAATAACATATACAAGACCATCCCCATATGACCGAGAGGCAACCGAAATAATTAGGGAATCATATTAAAAACAAGAACGCGTCAAAACCCTAAATCACAAACCCTCAATATCAAAGAATTAGGGAACAAATTTTATGCCATTCAAACTAAACAAATTCGATGCGCAACAAGATTCCTAAGTAAAAACCATAATTTACCAAAACCCTACAAACAATAAAATAGCAATTAATCTATGCATTTAAAAACTAGGGCACCATGATACAATCACGATTAAAACATGAAAACGACTGTGTCAAAAAAAAACAAACAAGAAACAAAACTAGAAAAGCAAAAATGAAAACAAGAAAACTAAATGAAAGAGAAAGAAAACTAATCACATGAACTCACAATAGAACCGAGAATCACAAATTCGCACAAAACCAACGACCGAACAAAAATATAAAATGGAAAACAAAACGAAAGAGAAGAACAAAAAAACCCTACCTCAAACACAAATAAATAGGTTAGTCCCTTAAATCAATCCACGTGTAATTGTATCCCTTTCAATCGACTCATATGCACAAATGCTCCACTACAACTCTGGTTCACTCTTTGATCTTTTAACAATGATGATAACTACCAGTTAATCCCTAATTAAGGTAAAAAATCATAGTTTCATACGTGCAAAACTCATGTAATTAATGCCATAAATGTGGCAGAGGGGAGTCAAAACTACAGAGGGAATCGGCACAATACTATTGTGCAACTTTAGTAAAGTCAACGAACATGGCAGGAGTGGAATCAGAATGAAAAATGATTTAGAAACTTGGGTAATTTTCCAACTCGGTTCCCATTCTGGTTCTACTTCCGCCATCAAGAAGAAATTGAAACAAACAACAAAATAAAAACATAAAGACCGAAGAGAGAAAAAAAACCTAACACAAAACCTAAGTCTAAAAAAAAATACCAAAAAGCGGAGGCAGAAGCAGAATGGGATTTGATTTTGAAACTTTGCATAAATCCAAGCTTAACTTCCACTCCAGCTCCAGCTTTGATAAAGAAAAAACAAAAAGGCAACAAGAAAAGACTGTCAAGATGAGGATCAAAATCGATCTTTGAAACAAGTTTCAAAACCTGATTCGGTTCCGGTTCCGACAGAATAAACCAAAGAAAAAAAAAGTGTTGGAAAAGAAAGACTCCAAACTTTGTTTGAAAAACAACCAAGGACAAAAACATAAATGGGGACCCATTTTGACCAAGGAAAAAGATGGGGTGGTTATGCAAGGCATAACAAATGGTGACTCGGCTGGGAAAATGGTTTAACCATTTTTAGGACACCCAAGAAAATTCAGTCACTCTAAAACTACTTGGCTTATGAAGCATGTTAACTTGAATAAGATCAGATATATATAGAATAAGGTTTAGCTTGAATCTCAAATGTATGTGCTCATGAGTTATTTCTAAATCTGAGTATGTGCGTATATTGTGCATCATTCTTTTATAGATACTTTCTCTGCTTCCAAACAACTATACCTAAGATTCAAGCTACATAGGTTGAGCCCTTTAACTATCGTGCAATAAAATCCTGGGTATTGCTCCACTACCAGACAGGCATCCATAGCCCCGACAGAGATACCTCTAGTTCTCTCAAAGAATTTCTCTACTACCAGCCAGGCGTCCATAGCCCCGATAGAGATACTTGGTTACCCATTTGATATTGAGCTTGCCTTTTCTTTCTTTCTTTTCATTTTTTTACTTAAGCTTCACTTGTGGAAATCTTTTATGCACCTTCCTCAATACTCAGACACAACTGATCTGAAATGTGGGTTGAGAACTACAATTGATTTCATGATAGTCTTGGAATCGAATTTTTCACTTGAATTAAAGGTAGAGACATTCTAAAAAAAATAGGTATTTACTTAGGCAGATGTTTTCTAATTTGGTGACAAATTTTTGATCATAATTCATGAGATATTCACAATGCATCTTCTATCCTTAATAACTTTTCAAACCTAGATTAGAACGGTCATAAAACATGAGTTTCAAAACAAAATCCTTTTCAAATCATGATGATGAAAATACCTTAACCAATTTCTCTCCTAGTACCAGTAGCGTACTTTGAATAACAACCCCTTGTCTTGAGATGGACAAAAATGAAGATCCCCAATGAAACAAGACAAAACAAAACAAACAAAACAAAGCAAAGAACAAACAAAATGAACAAAATAAAAACAAAACAAAAACAAAACAAAAAAAACTTAATTACATATGATACAGTATAATACATTCTCTAAAAAATAGTCCTTTCATGAACCAAAATAGTGCTTGAGAAACTGACCGTTAACTGGTAATGGAATAGGCTCTCCTGTTAAGGTACTTAAACAAAAAGCATTCTTCAGGTTCGATCTGCCCGTAAGGCAAATCTCAACTGGGTGTGCCAATCCCTAGGATTGTTTTCTAGCAATTTTCTTATTATTTCCATTTTTTTTTTATTAGTGGACCCACTCCATTTCCCTGAGGGTAGTAATTAGATGAATACTTCAAAATAATTTAATGTTCATATTCCCATTGAATGAATTCAACAAAAGAAAAAGCAGTGCCATTATCACATACTAGAGCAAATGGAACTCCAAACCTGGTTGTGATGTTCTCAGTCAAAAATTTGATGACCACCTGAAAAAGCAGGGCTATTATCACATACTAGAGAAAATGGAACTCCAAACCTGGTTGTGATGTTCTGTGGTGCTTTTTTTACAGGGCTGGGCCTCAGTCTAGCATGCATAGTAGTTAGTTGTAATCAAGATGAATTTATGTCCTGTAGAAGAATTGGGATTAATAACACCTACAAAATCTAGGGCCCATTAAGCAAATGACCTTACCTCATACACTGGTTGCAAAGGCATTGCAAAATTTCTTTCCTTGGGTGCAGAAGTTTGGCATACATGACACGTTCTGACATGTTGGTATGCATCTCAAAATACATAAGGCCAATAATAACTTGATCTAAGAATCTGATGAGCCAAAGCATCCGTAGATCCATGTCCTGTTCCATGCCTTCCATGAAACTCAGAAATAGCATGCTTGGCCTCTTGCTGATCTAAACAACGCAAGTAAATCCTTTGAAAATTCTTTCTATAGATGGATCCCCCTTTAAGCATGTAGTGAGCACTTTTCATCCTCAATGCTCTCCTCTGAGTAGCATTCATTCCTTCTGGACATTTGTTATTGAGGAGGAAGAAAACCAAGTCTGTGTACCAGGGATTCTTAGTAAATGACTGGATGGTGTATTGTTGACAAGTGATGTTTTTTTCCACATCTGCCATTGCTTTTGATAAACCCTGCCCTCAGACAAGTTTCATCAGATGAATCTCTAAATCAAATTCTTGTAGAATTAACATCCACTTTCCTCTTCACTCTCTTAATTCACTTTGCATCAGAAGAGACTTCATAGCTGGATCTGGAACTATGGCCATTACTTGACTTCACAAAATGTAATGCCTGAACTTCTTTACCACTCATACCAATGCAAAGGCTTGTTTCTCCAGTGGTGGGTATCTCACTTCTGCATTCTTAAATGAAGAGCTCATGAAGGCAATATTTCTTTCTTCTCCCTCTCCTCTTCGTTGTGTTAACATAGGTGCACATGAATGGTCAGATGCAAAAGAATAGATATAAAAAGGTTTTAAATAATCTGGGCTTGTCAAAACAGGCACCTCAAATATTGACTGTTTGATCTGCAAGAAAAAAGATTTAGCCTCATTACTCCACTCAATCTTTGCCTCTTTCTTCATCATTTCATTTAGAGGTTTGACAATCTCCGCAAACCCTGTTATAAATTTTCTAACAAAATTGATCCTCCTGAAGAAGAATCTCATTTCTTTCTTACTGCCTGGCCTTGTCAATTTCAAGATAGCCTCCACTCGATCAGGGTCTATGGATATCCCTTCTTTTGATATGATGTGACCTAAGAGTTTCCCTTTAGATACTCCAAACACACACTTCTTTGGATTGGGAGAGACACCATAGCTTATACATTTCTTGAGAACTTTTTCCAGATCAGCAACATGGTCTTCTCTATTCTTAGAGAAGATGGTTAAATCATCCACATAAATAATTATACACTTTCCTATCAAATCTTTGAAGGCTACATCCATTTCCCTTTGAAAGGTTTCTCCTGCATTGATAAGACCAAATGGCATCCTACGATAAGCAAATGTGCCCCATTTGGTGGTGAAAGCGGTCTTCATTCTATCCTCATGACTAACAAGGACCTGATTCTATCCATAATAGCCATCTAAAAATGACATCATCTGAGACCCATTAACCTTTTGTAGCATTTCATTCAGAGAGGGCAATGGATAATTATCTTTCTCAGAGGCTTTATTTAGATTCCTGAAATCAACACATAATCTGATTTCATCATTCTTTTTGCGTATAGGAACTAAATTTTCCACCCAGGTAGAATGTCTAACAGGAAAGATTATTCTTGTAGATGGGAGCTTCTGTACCTCTTTTTGGATTAGGGGCTCAATTAAAACATTGACCGAGCATTGTTTTTGATAGAAAGGCTTGGTTTCTAGCTTTAGAGGTATGGTATGTGTGATCACCAAAGTGTCAAAGGTTTTTAGATCATCATAACTCCAAGCAATGGCTGGAATGTTCTGCCCCAAAACTTTGACTATCTTGTCCTTAATTTCTTGAGGACAAGTCTTTCCTATGAGGACATTCCTTTCAAGGCCTGAGTTAGTCAGATTGAAAAATTCATATTTCCCTCCTTCACTCTCTGTGGGCACCCTTTCATGAGCCCATGGGTCAGAATCAAATATTCTCTCCAAAGCTACCATCCCTTTTGGAATGCTATTACTTTTCAAATCCAATATCCCTCCTGCACTACAACTCTTTGGATCCCAATCTCCCTGATCTTTTCAGATTCATCTATTATTTGCCCTTCAAAAACATCAGAACTTTCCTAAAAGGCCAATATATGTCGATCATCATCAAATACCTAAAAATTTTAGACATTATTAGGGACAGCTAGGATTGAAATTAGTTCAACTGAAAATCTCTTTAGATTAGAATCTTGCATGGGTTCCAATGTGCTAGCAGCAACGATGAGTGCATCTACAATTTGATTCGCTTCTCTAAGGATCAGAGTAATCCCAAAAGCATCAAAGTCTTCAATTAAGTTCCAAACTCTATTTCTGTACGGAACCAATCTTTTATTATGACATGTATACTGGCTACGTACCTGTTTTATGATCACTTTAGAATCCCCCATAATTGTGAGAGCAGTAACCTTCTTTTTATGAGAAAACATGAGTCCATGAGCAAGTGCTTCATACTCAGCCACATTTTTTGTGTAGCCAAACTGCAATCTGTAAGATGCAAAGTAAGTTTTTCCTTTCGGGTTGGTTAATTCAATCCTTGCTCCACTTCTTGCTTTGGATTTGGAACCATCAAACTTAAGACTCCACAATTGATCTTTGGCTGGGAGTTCTTTCTTTTTAGGGATAATAGGGGATGACTTACTTGGGATGTGTGGCGGCTCAGACTTTTGCTGGTCATCAGAAATTGACTCGGGGCAAGGCTGACTTGAAGATTTTTCTATGTTTTTAGCTTGCTCAGAAATCACTTCTTGAACAACTTCTTGGGTTAAATTGCAATCCAATTCATCTTTTATCAATGCCTTGGGCATTGGCAAAGTATCTGGGGCAGGTGTATCGAAAAGGAACTGAGACACCTCAATTTCTTCTTGAAATTTGGAACCTAGAACTTGAGTCTACTCTACTGGTGAGGAACCTTCCTCCTGAGAAAAGCTAGTCCTAGTGAGAATGGTAGCATCCTTAACTTGAAAATAAAACTCATTGATAGGGGTCTGGGGTTTCTCTTGACATATTTGCTGAGGCTGGTCTACATGACTTAAGATATCTAGGCATGATTGGCATGTTAACTCCGAATGATTTTGATAATGAATCCTACACCAATTAGGAAGTAACAAACTACTCAAATCAATTTCTTCTACTAAAAATAGCTTATCTTGTTGCAATTTCCTTATTAGAACCTCCTGGTTGATGCTAATCATTGGGTCACTGTGTTCTAGGGGAAATGTATCCTCTAGATTGAGTACAAAGAAGGTGAGGACTTCCTCTTGTTTGTAAACTCCTATTTAAGTCTCAAAATATGCTACTTCATTTGAAGCATCATATTATGTAATCATGTGCTTGAGTCTTGGTTCACTCTCAATCCTTATCTGCATTGCAACCCCCTTCCAGGGTAGCCACATGTGAGAGAAATCCAAGGAAAAATATCCCCCAATACTTTTCATTAGCTCCCGACTTAGGAGCATACCATATGTCTCTAGGATGTCAGCCACTTGAATATCTATGTAGGTCTGGATCCTTGGATCTGATCCAACCTGTACATGCATGTTCTTTAGTTCTCCTACAACTTTGACCTTGGTTTTGTCTAACTGGATCACTTTCTTATTGGTCGGGATAGGACTTAATCCTAATTTCTTACATATTGAAAAGGGCATAACATTACCCAATGCTCCAAAGTCTAATAAACAGTTATGCAAATTCTTTCCAAAAATCCTTAAACTTAAAAGAAAAGGTGGGGTACTGGTCTTAGCTTTATAGATAGCTGCATTTGTCTCCTTCACTAGAGTCACTTTACTTTTCCCTTTTAAGCAGTCTGCCTCCTCCAAGGCCTTCAATACCACTTCATGATGTCAAAGACTGATAATGATGTCTTCTGTCTTTGTAGTTCTGCAATAAAATCAAATTCTGAATCATTCCTCACTTGATATTTAAGAAAAGGAGGTGGATTGCCTCTATTTTGAGGATCAAAAGGTCCCTTTGGTGACAGTGGGTTATTATTTGCATTTTGGTTAGGTGGGACCATGTTGTTTGGGGGTGCAGATGTAGTAAATGGGCCCTTATTCTGATTTCTCAGAAAGTGACCACCTTTGGACTGAAAGGCTTGGGCATCATACACATCCTCCTCTGGCTCATTATCTACTTGCATGGGAAATTGGTATTTCTCTTCAATAGTCTCATAAGTCATAGTAGTACCGACTGACTCATTATCCTGATTGGAATCTCTTGCTGGAGGATGGGAATCATCTTGTGCAATTTTTACCATTTTCTCCATTTTTGGGCAATTAACCTCAGAATGTGCTGCAGTATCGTGTAGCCTGCACCAATTAGTCATGAAATTAAGGTCAGCCACATTAGCAGTATATGATCTCTCCTCACCTGACTGATAATTATGGGAAACTCCCCCATTGTTAGGTCCAGTATTCCATTGCCTATTGTTGTTGTTGGACCTCTGGTTATATCCTCTATTCTAGTTTTGGTGATTTTGGTTAGAGGAATTCTGATTCTAAAAGTTTTGGTTGGTGTTCTTATTCCCATTCTGATTGGAGTAATTCCCCTGGTTGTTGTAACCTCCCTGGTTCTGATAATTCTGGTTTTGGTTATGGGGAGGGTTTTTCCTAAGTTGTGCCATGTCATTAGACATTTGAGATAGAGTCTTCTTTAGAGTCTCTAACTCATTGGTCAGTTAAACAGTTTGTTCATTTTGCACATTCTGCACTATGGATGGGGAATGAACATGCATTGATCCTCCCACTTCTTGTTGTTGAATTTGAGGTTGTTGGGAAGAATCTTGCATGCCATTTCCGAAAAAAGGCATGGTAGGTGGGGCTTGTAATTCAAACACAGGTCCGTATTGGGAGTAAGACATCCCTGGGATAGTGTTGTACAATGGTGGGTTAGGCATTTGGTAATTCATGGGAGGAAGACCCGCTCCTAATCCTCCTGATTGCAGACTTATCTGTTGTTGAAATTTGATGGCTAGATGATACACCTTAGACAGGGAGTCAATTTCATTTGGCAGATAAGTCCTCTGCAAGAATAGACCAATCAAAGGATCAACAACTCATAAATATGCCTGAATGGCAATATTCTTAGCCACTAAGTAAGGATCTTGAAGCCTATGAAACATCCTTTGGAATATAGTGTTGAATAGAGGTAGTGGCTCATGATGTTCCTTTCTTATGGTGGCAAACTGGTGATACAAGATGGCAGGGTCCACGTAGACCCAAAATTGATTAATGAATGCATTTTCTAAATTCATCCAACCCAGAATAGATCCCCAGGGAAAATTTAAGTACCAGTTATATGCCATGTCCCCTAAAAAATAAGGAAACAATCTACATACCACGTCCTGATGAGCAACTTGAGCACGGGTATAAGAATCTTTAAATGCTTGTATATGCTCCTCAACACTTCTTGATTCACCATGCATGTACTTGGAACAAAAATTTTCTGTATTCTTCAGTTGACCATGGATTCCCCCTGGAATAGTCCCTAATGGAGAGGGGTTATTCACAAAGTAAGCCATGAGTAGCATTGGTTGAGCAAGCGGTGGTGATATAGGCCGAATTGGTGGTGATATTGTCCTAACCAATGGTGGCGATATTGGGCGAGCCAGTGGTGGTGATGTAGGTTGAACTGGTGGTGGTGTAGGTGGATTTGGTTGAAATCCTGGTGGAGTAAGCGGTGGTGGCTATGTAGGTATCAAAGTTCTACGAGCATGAGGTCTAGCTCTAACCGGGGTTTGGAGTTCTTCTAATGGTTTAGGATTAGTAGAGGATCTGAGAATCCTCCCGTATTTCTCCGGTGAGAATGACACAATGTGAGCCATCTTGTTCCTTTAGACCCTCCTTCTAGCGCCAAATCTGTTGATGGTGAAAATGACACAAACAACGCTAAACAAAACATTTCTACTCTATTTCTCCTGCAAAAGAAAGACAACATATAGTAACCTAACTCCCAAGGTTCTAGTAGTTGGTTCTCAACTGTCTCGTGTCAATCAAGTGGTCCATGTAACTATAATATTTAAGGGGAATTTGCTGGTAACAAGGAATGCAAGCAATGACCGATTCATCGAACTGTTCTTAATGAAAAAGGGGTTTTAAATAAAAGAAAAAGATAGATCAAGGTGTACATCAGTGAAACATGAATAAAACTTATCTAATATCTGGACATATATTTTCAACAATGAATGTTCTTCCAACAGATGAAGAAAACCATAGCATGATGCAATTTATAGAACAGTCCATACTATTGCATGCATCTAAGGTGCTTAATTTAACATCACAATCACACATCATAAATATTTTAAATATTCCAGAAGAACAAACTCTCATTCATTGCCAAAATCATAGATCAAGAGACTTTCAATAATTCAATCCACAAATAATTTTAAAAAATAATCTTTAAATCTGGTTCCTTCTAAGGATTTTCATCACAAAAGAAACACTTATGCTTTAGCACAATCATTGGCATACAAATAGACTATAATTCATTAACCTTATCCAATAAACTCAATTCCAACACCATATTGCGTAAAAACCTGTATTTATATTCAACTGTAAATAAAATAACAAAGTATCTCTATAAAATCTATGAAAAATTCTATCTCCTACTATCAGGTGGCTAATCTTATTCTCATCAGCCGACCTTTACATTATGGTACCCTACCAGTATATATAGATGTAAAAAAATATGAAGTCCTCTCTATCTAAAGTCAAGATCCACCTTTTTAGGGACTTAAATTTTCTTGGAAACTCAGATCAATTTGATCTCTAGTTCCCACATTGATCATCTAGTAAACTGGAGAGAAGAAGAGAGAAGAGAAAAGAAAGCCATGTGCCCATAGAACTGCCAGTCATGCATGCAGAGGATAAAAGAAAACCATGCATCCATAAAACTATCAGTTATGCATGCAAATTTTTCTCTGAAGTGTACTCATCATAACTAGAGAAGACTTCTTAAAGCATATCCAAATCTAGCCCATCAATCCAACTGTTTTCGAACTTGATCCTATTTAATTCAGCAGCAACATATTCTCTCATGTCTTTTAACTTTGTCAACTCCCTTCTAGCAGCCCTTACCTCTTCTTTAATATCCATCAACCGATCCAACAATAGATCCTCTCCATCCTCTCCCTTTTGCACAACCTCTGTAAGTCTATCATCCCATTTCTCTTTTAACTAACTTAAAGGTAGGCCTTCCTTCACTGGTATATCAACATTCACTATGATAGCAATAACAACTTCTAGCTCATCAAGTTGTTCATTTAGATCCTTGCTAGAATCTTGAACTTCATTCTTATGTTTGTACAGAAAGTCAGATCTAAACCGGATTATGCTGGAGGTCTTTTCCAAGAAACCTGTGTTGTCCTCTTCAAGGATTGACTGCTCTAGAAGAGTGGATTTCGGGAATTTATTAATCTCTTTCAGCTTCTGGATATATCCTCTATACTCCTCCTCTTGTTCCCCCAATGCTTTGGCATACTGATTCATCTCCTCTATTAACTCCACTGTCATCTTGTGAATCTCAAAACTGCTGCCCAACACCTCACCTATCTCCTGATTAAGCCCGTTGATCTATCTATCCATCATCTCAACCTTACTCCTTATCTGCACCAAATCATCCACCTCTCTCTTGCTAAGAAAAATTGGTGTCTCAATGGTGGTACTTTTCTATGACCTTGGAGCAGATACATTCTTCAAGAAAGTGTGTAATTGATCCAATTGAGCCTTAAGCTCATCCTTTCTCTGTTTATCCTTCATCATTCTTGATTTGGTGGATGATGCTACCACATTTATTAAGCTCATTTGCTGTTTCCTTGTGGGTCTCCCCAAGTTGACTGTGCCCAACTGGTAATCAGTTAGTTGCATATCCCCTATATCCTTATTCATCATCAGTATTGCACATTCAGCAACAATTTCTCCTCCTTTAGTGAGTCTAGTGGAATGCAAAATTTTAGCCTTCTTTTTGGGTATTTCTTTTTCAATCTCTTTCATCATATCATCCCAATTAAGAGGCTGTGAGGTTGTCATTGATCTCTTTTGAAGATCAAGTTTTAACCAAGTGGGAGCACTTGGAGTAGTGGTCATTATAGTTGAAGAAGAAGAAGTAGTAGTAGAGGGTTGTAGCACATTAAATTTAGGTTGAGAATCAACCTCTTGTACATTCTGTTGTTCTTGCTCTACATTTTCTTGTGCAAGCTTTTCAGCTTCTTCTTTATCATTCTGCTCTTGCACCCTCTTGTCTTCTTGTTCCTTCTTCAATTTTTCCTCTTCTAATCTTTTCTCCTCAAGTACCCAGTTTCTCTCTTCTTCCAATGCTTTAAGTCTGTCCAAGTCTTCCTTTTCCTTTTGTAGCTACTTGGCCAACTCCTCAGCATCTTTCTCTTTTTGTATACATTCTGCTTCCTCCTTCTTCTTATAGGCTTCTTCAACAAGCTTCAATTTGGCCACAAGGGCTTTTCTCTCCCTTTGTTGCTTTGCCTTTTCCTCGTCTAGATCATAATTTTCTGTACCAACTCTATCTTATCATTCTCTTCTTTGATCTTGAGCTCCTTCTCCCTTTGCTGTTGCTATTTCTGTACTTCATCAACACTTTGTTTGGCTTCCATTTTTTGTTGTTGAAGTAAGGCATCTGCTTGTTCCTTAACATCTATTTCCTTTTGTTTTTCCATTGCTTTGCATGTGCTTGAGCATTCAAAGCTTTCTTTGCTTCCTCAAATAGTGCCCATTGATCTTCTTCAGTTAGCTCATGCTCAGTTTCCTCCTCTACAGGCATCTTTTCTTGTGCATCTTTCTCTGATACAGTCTCATCAGTGTCCATTTCAACATCATGGATCTCCAACTCTACTCCTTTTCCCTTTAATGCTTCAACTATACCATGAAGAGTTTCTTTAGACATTTCTTCACCTGGTTTATCTGTAAGAGGGACTTGAGTAGATGACTCACCTATTGCTGGTGTTGAAACCACAGGTCCTGTTTGGGCATCCTCCTCTTGTACTCTAGGTAAATATTGAGTAGGGGCTTCAAGTTCGATTTCTTCAATATCAGGAGGGAAGAACTCCAAGGGGTCCTTGGGAGGCAATTTCCTCTTGATTCTCTTATATCCCTTCCCTTTCTTAGGAGCTGGACCCCCAGGAGTTTTGGCTCTTAGAACAACCCAGTGGATACTCCTATTTAAGACTGGTCTCCCTATTTGCTTGATGTCAATGGTCTCCTCACCATCCCAATCTACCAGATCCAAAATTTTTGTACCAATGTTCAATGCTTCATATGATGGATCCAACATAACTCCATCATCTACTAATGTATCGAGAATATCATTTTTGACCCTGAATTCTACCATGAGTGAAACATGAAACCTCTTATAATTCCTCTTCCTAAGGTCATATTCATCTTGAAGATCACTCCAAAATTCCTCAAACAGATTGAAATGTTTGTCAAAGACTGAAGCCAATAAAGAATTCATTTTATTTTTTGGATCAAAGTGCTTTCGAGCAGTATACAAACCCAACTTTAAATGTATCAAATCACTGTAAACCACCTTAGCTCCCACAAGGTGTGGGAAGTTGTATTCACCCAATTGCATGGGGAACTTATGACAACCTGGCTTGTGTGTTAACCCAAATCAGGCATTGACCCCCAGAGCTTGGTAAACAAACTCCATCAGAACCATTTTGTTGCTCCAACACCTTGGAAGTAAGTGGGGATGACCCTCAAATCCTGCCAACCTGAAATAAGTGAACTTGGGGTATTGGATATACCAACATCCCCATTTTGTGATAAAGGCCATGGCTTCCTGGCTCAATCTGTATCTTGCATCTCCATTAAGCTGGTTAATGACTACATATAAGAATGCATCATTAACTCTTCTAAATTGTGTTTTAGAAATCTGTAGGGATAGCTGGTCATAATGATCCCATACTCTCTTTTTTCCATCAGCTTCTCCCAATATTCCAACTCTGTTCAAACCTGCAAAGATGCCTCCTCTAGCTGCTGCATAGACAACATAAGAAGTCATGAAAAATCTCTTGGTTTCCCTTATTCTGGTTAACTAATCGTGAATGGTATCCGAGACAATCATAGGCCAATCAAACTATTGCTTTCCATTAAAGATTGTCTGACTGAAAGGAAACATCCATTCCTTGAAATGAAATGCATCCCTCTTCCCAAAGGCTCTAGACAACATCATTATCAGGTCCGATACCTCTTTGTAAAATTCTGCCCTCTTTGGTTGATCATGGAGCTTTGTTAGAGACTTCTTCTCTGTTCTCAACCACTTCTTGTTCAAGTTAGCCTTATTATCCTCCTTCTATTTTCTATATATCCCTAAAGCATCTGCCTCATTCAACTATACCAGGTTCTTTGGATCAGGGACATTGAACATGTACTGAAACATTTGAGGAGTTAGGTCTATGATCACATTGTCTTGTGAATCCATACATTGTCTAGTGGCCGGATTGTAAGCTCCTGCTGCTATCATAATCAATTACGGGCATTGGATGGATAGAGGAAATATAGTGATGTGAGCCAAGCCAGAATCAACTATTCTTCCAGTTCTCCCTGTTACATCCTCAGTGAATGTTTCTGAGTATAACTCCTCAAAATTGAACGGGCCTAGATTGGTGTTACTTACATTAGCCCAATCAGATTCCACTTTTCTCATAGTGACGATAGGACCCCTATGGTTATACCTCAAGGTATAAGGCAACTGCTCCAAATTAATCTTCTTAGGCTTAGTTGATGCCTTTGAAGTTTCTGTAGGATGATTCCTTTGGGAAGCTTCTCCTGATACTCCTAACATTCTTTAGCTTCCTACAATATAACTTCGAATTAGATCCTTGAGAAAACATAACAACATATGCTCTAAAATATTACCCTTCATATATATACCGGAGGTTGAACTAGGCAGAAAACACTCTAAATAGTCTCTTTTTTAAAACATTGCCAGGATCAAAGCCAAAACAATTATTGATATTTTAGTAATAACAAGCGGAACTGGAATCGGAATTGGAACGGTAACCGGAATCGGAATTGGAACGGAAACTAATTTGGTTTCATGAAGATTTGCTAATTTTATATTCCGTTCCGCTTTCACTTTCGCTTGGATTACCATAATTTTGAAAGCCTGCTTCTTATTGTAAGCGAAGTCGAAGACGGGATAGAAATGGAATCGATACTCTCTACAAAACAAGGTTCAAAGTCTAAATCGATTCTGATCCCGCCTCCGCCTAAAATAACCATGATGTCATAAGAGATTTTAATTGAATGATAAATGACATTGTGATCTAAGGACTAGGTCATATCAAAATGAAAGGGGCTAGAAAATAACCTATACAAGACCATCCCCATATGACCGAGAGGCAACTGAAATAATTAGGGCTATCATATTAAAAACAAGAACGCGTCAAAACCCTAAATCACAAACCCTCAATTTCAAACAATTAGGTCATGAATTTAACCCCATTCAAACTAAACAGATTCGATGCGCAACAAGATTCCTAAGTAAAATCCATAATTTACCAAAACCCTACAAACAACATAATAGCAATTAATCTATGCATTTAAAAACTAGGGCACCACGATATGGTCACGATTAAAACGTGAAAATGACCATGTCAAAAACAAACAAACAAGAAACAAAACCAAAAAAGGAAAAAAAAAACAAGAAAACTAAACAAAAGAGAAAGAAAATGAATCACATGAACTCACAATAGAACCGAGAATCATGAATTCGCACGAAACCAACGACCAAACAAAAATGGAAAACGTGAAACAAAACGAAAGAGAAGAACAAAATACCCTACCTCAAACAAAAATAAATAGCTTAGTCCCCTAAAGTAATCCACGTGTAATTGTCTCCCTTTCGATCGACTCACACGCACAAATGCTCCACTGCAACTCTAGTTGACTCTTTGATCTTTTAACAATGATGGTAACTACCAGTTAATCCCTAATTAAGGTAAAAAATCATAGTTTCATACATGCAGAATTCCTCTAATTAATGCCATAAATGTGGCAGAGCGAAGTCAGAACTGCAGAGGGAACTGACACATTACTGTTGTGCGACTTTAGTAAAGTCAACAAATAGGACGGGAGCGGAATCATAATGAAAAATGATTTAGAAACTTGGGTAATTTTCCAACTCGCTTCCTGTTTTGATTCTGCTTCCGCCAACAAAGAAGAAAGCGAAACAAACAACAAAATAAAAACATAAAGACCGAAGAGAGAAAAAAAACCTAACACAAAACCTAAGTCTAAAGAAAAAAGACCAAAAAGCGGAGGCAGAATTGGAATGGGATTTGATTTTGAAACTTTGCATAAATCTAAGCTTAAATTCCACTTCGGCTCCGACTCTGATAAAGAAAAAACAAAAAGGCAACAAGAAAAGACCGTCGGGACGAGGATCGAAATTGATCTTTGAAACAAGTTTCAAAACTTGATTTGGTTCCAGCTCCGACTCCATTAGAATAAACTAAAGAAAAACAAAGTGTTGGAAAATGAAGACTCCAAACTTTGTTTGAAAAACAACCATGGACAAAAACATAAAGGGGGACCCATTTTGACCAAGGCAAAAGATGGGGTGGTTATGCAAGGCATAAGGGGAGGTGAAGTTGGAAGAGGAGGTGGAGGAGAGGTAGGAATAGGAGGTGTATGAGGTGTTTTTGTAACAATAGTCGATAATGTATGCAAAGGATCTTGAATGATATTTTCCTATGGAGATGTCCACATTTATTCATCTTTCCTATCTTCTTCCTTTTCATCTTCCTCATCTTCTTGTTCTCCTTCTGATTAATCATCCTCTTCATCTTCTTCATTCCCTTCTTCCTCATTCAATTCTTCATCTTCATGTTTCTCTTCTCCTTCTGGTTGCTCATCTTCAACAGTTTCTTCCTCTTCAATAATTTATGCTGTATTTTTCCCACAAGTGAATGTAATCTTGGGCCCTCTATGTGAGGAAGAAGGAGAAATACTTGCATTATTTTTGGTCCTAAGCTCTTGCTATTTGCTGGCTTCTCCTTTAGATACTTCACTCTTAGAATCCATATTGAAATACTTCAACTTAATTCCCTACCTTGGCAACCATTCACTAGTGCTACTCAAAATGTGAGTAAGTCTTTGTCGGATGGAAGTATTCTCTTTTTGAGACTATTGAATAAGGGGCAATGGTTTTCTTGCTATCTCTATTTCATCATAAGAAGCGTTTAGAACATCACTAGGATCTTCAACGTTCTTCGAAAGGTCCACCAAGCCAAGATCTACAATCTATTCTACAATAAGCCTGCAATAATCCATTTTTCTAATATCCTCCTCATCCTTGCAATCTGCCCAAATATCTTCAAAATGATAGACATGCCCATGAGTATTTTTGATTTTTCTCTTCATCCCTCTATAATCAAAATCGTTTCTATATTTGTAAGTTCTTAGAGTCATGATTTACATCTCTGATGCTACTGCTTTGGCCTTGGGCATAATTTGTTTTGAATATCTTCCAGTGGTTATTGGAAACTTAATACCTGGCTTATGAATAGCTTGAAGTTAATTGTGTATTGTGATAACCTGGCTACATAATTCCATCAACACCCACTTGTCAGAAGGATACCTTGGTAGCATGTAGGGATACCCTATGTAGCAACCTACCCTTAGTTATGTGAAAGTGGGAAACTGCAAGAAGATACATCCATGTTCATTTACAACTTTCCATGCTTCATTAGAGATCCTTTTCTTCTCCAAGGATGGGTCAATCATATATAGTAAAGGTGCAAAGAATGCACCGTTCACCCTTCTGAAATGCCTAATGCTACCTCTGAGAGTGATTTGAGAATAGTATTTATGCACTGACATGTACCTTCTATCTCCTTCTATAGTTAGACCAGGATATTACCGCATGGCTGCTGCAATGTACTCCAGGTAGGAAGTCATATAGAATTTCAAGGTAGAATGCACGTTAATGAGTTTTTTATGGATTTCATCACTGATTTGGGAACCCCAATTAATGTGACTCTTCTTTCTTCTAATAATTTCGATGTATTCATACATCCATTCTTGGAAAGTTGATGAAGTTGGAAATCCTTTCACTCTACTTAGAAGAGTGATTGTATTGCACACATCTTCCTTGAAGTCACCATGAGGAAGGTTTTTAGGCCATCTCAAAATGCTAGGCCTTTGGGTCTTCAACCAATTCATGTTAATCAATTGCTTGGCTTCATTTAGATTTTTATCATAAGCCTCTTGGGCATGTTGAATAGACATGTCTGTATATTTCTCCATGGTTGGGACTTAGAAAACCACATCGAAGAAATCAACATCCAACCTCACCATTATATGACTTGAAGAATCTCTAACACTTCTATCATCTCTGATGTAGTGTGAGAAAACTTGCAACACAAAATCTGGACAATGAGCTCCTACTAGAAAAGAGGCAACCCAATGAAGGTTACTATGGAAAATTTCCTATAAATCCTTTTCCAAATGCTTCTTCTCTATTCTTTTGACAAAGTCATTCAAGTCAAGATGTCTGATTTATGTATCCTTCATCTCATCAATCTTGGATGTGACTACTATAGGTGGATAGACACCTTGATATTTGTATTTCATCTTGTCCTTCTTGCTTGGTGAAGGTGACTCTTTAGTTCCCATTAAGTGTGCCAGGAGACTACTGATATCTTATAGTGAATGCCTTCAAGGAATGCCTAATAGGAGATGGAGTATAACTGCATGGAAATAAATATTTTTCCAACATTAGGAGAAATGAACTTATGAAAGTGTGGGAATGCAGAAAGACAACTGAGCACTTTGGAGTGAGCAGATATGAGCAATTGAGCATGAAAAATCGAGCAAATGCGGGCGAAATGAAGTTCAAAATGCAATTGGAAAGATTTCAAGGAGTTAGTGAAATTTCAAGATTTTGTATAAGGGCGTTGAAATTCAACACCCTAACATCTTGGGAAAGTTTACTTTATGCATAGTCGCTGAAAAAGGCCACCTTTGCATGATTGAAATTGCTTTAGAAGTTCTTTGTGCATAAGTGGGAAATTTTAGTGCTTCTACATCTTGGGAAGTTTAACATTTATGTATAAGCGCTAAAACATTCCACCTATACATGCTCTTGAAGGACTTGGTAAATATATGCATATGCACTAAAAATTAGTGCTTGTACATCTCTTGAAATTTTTTCTTTGTGTAGGGGCAGTGAAAAAACCCACTTCTACATCACAGTGTAAAACAGATGAAAGATAAATGTAATGGTGCAGATTTTTGATGCCTCTACACTTAGGGTAAAAAATTTCATGCATTGGAAGAAAAATTGTCCACCATTACATGAAACAAAGATAATGTTAAAAATGCAACAGGCGATATCCACACCACTACACAAACTAATGTGTATTGGTAGTAAAATTGTCCGCCATTACATCGTGGTGTAAAGAGTAAAAAAACTACAAAAAGACTTATTATATTGATAAAAATCACCAACATAATAATAGGGATGGGGGAAAAAAATCTCAACAGTTGAAACTTGAAGCTTTGAGGACACTAGGGATGCAAAATCATTTAGAAACAATGATACCCTTAAAAGGAACTCTAGGGAAAACAATGAATGAGAAACATCGAGCGATACATAGGAAGATTTTTTTATTATAAACATGCAATAGCTAAGACACTAAACCCTAAGACCAGACAAAAATGCAAAATGAAAATGCAAACCAGTAGATGAATAAAAAACAATTTAAAGAAAAAACATAAATGTTCTTCATTAATATGAGTTAACGACAAACAAACAAAAAAGAATAAAAAAACATACCTTGGAACAACGAGGCAAGAAAACCCTAACTGAGATTTGATTGAAAATGCCAACAAATCTTTGAAACTTGACACAAACATGTGATCACAATGTCTTCACCAAAACCATGAAGAGAAGAGAGGGAATAAATGTGATTAAAAGGTCACAAATGAAGTTAAAATGACTTAAAAAGTCATTTAAAACCCATTTAATGAATTGAAAGTTCATTAAACTTCGCGCGTGTGAGAGCAGGAAAGTGTATGAGCGGTGAAAAACTCCGCTCGTGCATATTTCAAAAAATTTGACAGATGTAGGGGCATTAAAAAAGCTCACTCCTGCACTTACAAAAAGTTAAGATATGTAGTAGCATTGAAAAATAGAGCTGCTACACATTAGAAAATTTTCTATCGACTCATGTAGGGGTGCTGAAAAAATAGTGCCCTTACATGGGCAATTTTTTTTATAACTCTGGGAAAGTGAAAATCAACAAAATATTCATTTTGAAGCTTTTCAAGAAACAACGAGAAATAAGTGCTCAAGGGGACAATTCGAGGCTTAGGACCACACGTAAAAGAAAATTGAAATTCACCTCGTTTTGCATGCTTAGAGTGGGGCGGGTGCATGGAAATGGGTAGCCATTTTGTGGACATCTTTCAAAAAAACTTTTGAAAAGTCATAATGCGAGCACGTTATAATGCGAGCAACACACTCACATTATGGCTTGTTGTGCCGAGCCTGAGGCTCAACAACAAAAAGTAAATAACGCAAGCAGAACACGTTATAATGTGCTCATGTTATTGCTTGTTAAAAGAAAAAAAAGAGAGAAAACTTGTCATTCTTATTTCGACTATTTTTTTCTTCTAGCCATGGCCAAAACCCCCATATTTCACCCTCGCATTCTACGAGGAGAAATTAAAAAAATATCTTCACCAACAATTGATATTTCTTCGTAACGATGGTGCCATGACGAGGAGGAGGTGTGAGAGGTAAGGATTCTATGGTTTTTGTTTTGAATTAGTTAGTTTTAGGTTGAATTAGTTAGTTTTATGTTGAATTTGATATATATTTGTTTAAATTTTTAGGAGATTCAAATCAACCTACAAACCCTCAATCTATCCTCAACAGGAAGACCAACCAAATCCTCAAGATGAAAATCAACCAAAACAACAACCTCCTCCACCAATCACTCAACCCCCTCCTAGCACTCAACAAAATTTAATAAGTGAAATTGAGAACAACAAAAAGAAAATTAAGGATTTGATCAGTAGGTTGACTGATCCAGATGGTTCAACCATAGAAAGAATGACCCTAGCAAATCCATTGAAAGATATGTTAAAAAATGTAGATTCAATTAGCAAACAAATAACTAGATGGAAAGATAGGAGACAAGCGGCTAGGGATTATTATGCAAATAAACTATCATACAAAGATTTAAATGATTTAAAAATTACAAAAGGTGATTTGTGCTCATTATTCACCGACCCATGCACAAATCAAAATCTTACCCTCAATGCGAAGAAGTTTCCTATCCATTGGTGCCACCACCAACAAATTAGGGACCAATTTTATGATAGGTGGTACATGGTCTTTGATTACCCAGCATGGAACAATTGTGAGGTCCCACAATATTTCCTTAGGAAACTATAGAGTGAGTTCATATTGAACAAAATCCCAAATTATTTTGATATGAGGGATTTCCAGGGGAGAGGTAGGGGGTCAGCTCAGGATAGACCCGATGCACAGCCGGATCCTACGTGACAAGGTAGATGAGCTCTTACTAGGCCACCTCGTGAGCACGTTGTTATTCCTTCCGTCATGAGGGAAAGTGCTAACGTAGAGACATTGCAGGTGATCAAAACTTTGACCCAGAGTGTCATCCATCATACTAGCCCTATTCTACAATGCCATCTAGGGGAGTCTTCGAGTGGTGGCCTTTGAAGACATGTGTGTCAATCTTGTAGGGCTACTTGTTCATATGACCCCGTCGACACTCAGGAGACTTCTACGCAGGATCCATCTGCAACTACGGAGATGGAGAGGGAAGCTGGCATTTTGCATGAGGCATATGGCATTGATAGTCAGGTAAAAGTTAGTGCATGTTCATTGAATTTAATTTATTAAATTTTGATTTTGAAATGCAAGATTAACTAAAAATGTTTTATGATTTTAATAAAATTGTAGGGTCACAGTGTTGAGACTGGATACACCGGCCCCTAACATACTTATTTCTACAGTACACCTATCGCTGGGGTATGTAACTAGTAAGCAATTATAAATTTATTGCATGTTAATAGCATTGTTTTACAAATGGTAATTTAATATGCAATTTTGGATGTTGAACAGACTAATATTGGAGGTTTCGATGGAACACTTCCCAGTGGCAGTGGATTTACTCAAACCTACATGGAGGTAATAGAATAAAGAGTTTAACTAATGAATTGTACTTAATAGATTTGTGTAGTTTATATGCACATACATTGAATAATTTTTTATTTTATTTTTAGATGTTGCAAGCCGAAAAACCTCCGAATGTGACAATGGCAATGGAGATTGGTGTGTCATCTACTATACAATCCTCGATGGCTTTGACAGGGGAGGTATGAGGCAAATTATTAAATTTCAATTTCAATTTGTTGTTATAGATGTTAGTTAGTGAAAAATCAAACCATTATTGATTCACGTAAATTAATTTCTATTTATATGGTTTATATAGGGCTTGAGCACGCTTGAGCATATGCGTGAGAATATTCCCTCATGGAGAGTGATCATGAGATGGTGGTAAGTGATTATTTTGTCAAATATATCATTTTTTATAATGTAATTTCTATGTATTCATGTCTTTACTTCTTATTGTAACAGTTAAAACTTCACCATGAACTAAACACTAGGAGGAGCAGCAGGAGCACTCCTCGAGCGCAACAAAAATGAGTGATAGACCTATCACCATCCAATCAAAAATAAAATGAAAATATTTTATTTGCAGAGCATGAAGAGCAATGAATTTTGATTCTAGAGCCCTTTGTTGTATGCCTACATGGCAGTTTTGTAAATATTTTGTATTGGACATATTTGACATTGTATGCCTATATGGAATTCTCATAAGCCTATATGGCTATTTTGTACATATATTTCATACTTATATCAACATATATTGATGTATGCCTACATGGCTATTTGGTTAATACAAATATCTTTTATCGATGGTGTCCATATTTGCATTCTAAATTGATGGTTCAATAGATATAAGTTACGTGTAGTCAAGTGTATACTTTACAACTTATGTGTATACTTTGTGACTTACGTGTGTTAGAATGTATTCTTTGTTGCTTATGTGTTTTCATGTGTATACCTTGTATTCATGCATATACTTTGTATTAATTTGTGTATACTATGTATTCATGTGTATAATTCTTGAGGATTACGTGTTTTTGAGTACTTGTGCTTCCCTTATTGACATGTACATGCTTGACTTATTCACGTGTATAATTATTAATTGGTTATCCCTAGCATTGATCATTGTTGTCCTTCATGGTTTGTCTTGAATATTAATTGATTGATGCTAAACAACTTTATCTAAAAGAGAAAAACACATTTTCAATTGGTATTCCATGAAATGATTCATAAAAAGATTCCAATATGTTCTTGATGCATCACCATCGAAAGATTTATATGTCAAATTTTTGCAATATTATTTCTTGTATATGAAATGGACTCGGGAGAAAGAAAGTTATAATTTACAATACAAATAAGAAATGGACTCAATGTTGTCCTAGACCCCCAAATAGGTCTATTTAACAAAGCAACATTCTCTCAATCACTCTTTGAATTGCAAATCACCATTGGTGATGCAAAGTGGCTCAACCAAGTTATGATTTGACACAACTTCTCTCAAATATGCCCACTAAGACTCCAAAATTCACTTGAATCAATGATAAGAACTCTCCTATTACTTTATGGTTTTGCACCAAGCCACCGCCAAAAGAAAGCCAACTCAGCCCTCTTTCAATCCATGTCAGCCTTGGGACCGTACAAGAAAGTTGCAGGTCGTACCAAGTATGGGATCAACAAGTTTGTATCAAAAATTTGAAAAATAGAGAACAATGTGAATAATTCTTATTAGATTTTCTCCAAAAGTTCATCAACAACCTCCATTCGAGCCTCTCAAGGCTTTACATAGTGTTTTAGACCCTTCTCTAACTAATCCATGCCCTCAACTAACTAAAAACCAACTTTCAAAACAAGTAACCGTTGCATTTCATTTTTTTTGCTTTAAGCAACTTACAAATTTGCAACTTTAGACTCCTCCATCCTAATGACTACATCTAATGACCTCTAAACCCACACAAATGGCTTACAAATAGCCTTATTACATCAACAAAACTCCATTCTTTCACACTCATATACAAATTCACAAATTTGCCTTCAAAGGCTACAAAGACAACATCTAGTGCAAGTTTGAAATTTTCACATTTTTGATCACTAGACCCAAAAGTCACCCTAAAAAATACCTAATGGTCTTAATTGACCTTATTCAAGACAAAGCATTCTCAAAATACCCACAACAACCTATTGACCATCAGATAATCACTAAAACCACTGAACTAGACCTTCTTCATCAAATGGAGGAATAAGGTGCTCGACACCAATGATCATACACTTTTTGTGTGGAATACTCAGACTTCTCAACCGTCGTTTGTATGTTTCTCTTTTCCATTATTTTGCATGCCATCATAAGGGATCAAGCTGGTTGAACACAAGTAAGATCAATTCCACATGTTTGGGTGCGAAAGAGGACCATGCCTAGCGTAAACCTACCTATTGGGATGCGTTGGAGCAATTAGTTTGGTCACACGAATTGCAAAATGAAAGTTGCACCACTTTGCAACTTTGCACAACTTGAATTTGACACTTTTTCCATCAAGTGGAAATCCGTCGCCATGGGAAACCACTCTGAGATAGCCAAAAATGAGAGAGGTTTTTGTAGAGGGGCCCAATTTGATTCTGTAGGATCAAACGAGAATTTTCTAAGCATCACAGTATCTGAGTAATAGCATGCTGAAGTTTGCAGCCATTTTGCACTTTGGACCCTTAAGGGATCGATCCGATGGAACGTAGCTTAGAGCGATTCTGCGTGTTTCAGTGTAAAAGATGACCATTCCTAGTGTAAAAATATCTATTTAGATGTGTTGGAACAGTCTACTTGGTCACTCGAGTTGTAGAATGAAAGTTGCACCACTTTGCAACTTTGCACTGCTTGCATTTGATGCTTTTTCCATCAAGTGAAAATTCGCCACCACAGGAAAACCACTTTGAGATAGCCAAAACCGAGAGAGGCTTTTGTAGAGGGGCCCAACATAATCCCATAGGATCAAATGAGAAGTTTCTAAGTGTCATGGTATCTGAGTAATAGCATGCTGAACTTTGCAGCCATTTTACACTTTGAACCCTTAAGGGATCGATTCAGTGGAACGTAGCTTAGAGCGATTCCGCATATTTTGATGTGAAATAGGACCATGCCTAGCATAAAAATACCTATTCAAACACATTAGAATAGTCCACTTGGTCACACGAATTGCAGAGTGAAAGTTGCACCACTTTGCAACTTTGCACTACTTGAATTGACACTTTTTCCATCAAGTGAAAATCCGCTGCCATGGGAAAACCACTTCGAGATAGCCAAAACCGAGAGAGATTTTTGTAGAGGGGCCCAATGTGATCCTGTAGGATCAGATGAGAAATTTCTAAGTGAAAGGGAATAAAGTTTATGGGGTTTGTGTTGCTGCCCCTTTAGATTTAAATGGAAAAAGGGCATGAAAAATGAGGTTTCACCCTAGGGTTTGATAAAATATTGCATGTAAAGGTTGAATGATTGTCTTTTGAGTTTGTTCAGGTGATTTTAAGAAGGTTTGAAGTGGTGGCATGTTCTGGTAAGGTGTGGAACCATTCCTAATAAACCCGAGTCCTTATACTAGCATAAAATAAGGGTTTTGGTTTGGCATGGTGGAGTGAGTTTGTCCTGAGACAAATTGCGGATCTGAGGGTTTGGATACATGATAATTTCTACCTTAACAAGTTAAGGGGGTTCTTGAATGTTTAAAGGTATGTTCCATTGCAAATTAGGCCTAGTTAGCCTAATGAGGACAATGAAAAAGGTCATTTTTGATGCACATGTTCCAAGATAGTCACTGTTGATTTTGAAGTATGTGTTGTAACTCAATAATAGCTATCTAGATTAGTCATTTGTTTGTGAAGTCATTTGAGAGGATTTCCTCAGAACACCACTTGGAGCCACTCTTTTCACTTGAAAATTCATCATAAAAACCCTTTAGCAGCAAGTCCACCTTTGTTTCTTGAATTCACTTGCAAAAATAAAAACACACACACCTAAAACATCCTAATACTAACTTACTAGACATTGATCTAAACTATCAAATTCGGTGGAGTAGTCATTATTGGTTTACAGATCGAGTTGAGAAAAATCAGTTCAAACTAATGATAAACTCAATGGATATCCTCCTAAATAGATTCAAATGAAAGATACTTCACTATTATACCTTAAAAAACAAGATTCAAGTCCTTAAACTAATGTACAAGCCATACAAGTTAATGAACAACTAGAAAAACTCATAAAATCACTAAAATAGGGACTTTATTGATTGTAAATATTGAAGAATACAAAAGATCTTTGTTTTTCTTGACCTTACATACTTTATATCACTTCTCTAATCACCTAATGACCTCTTTGAGACTTTGAATACATTACATATGACATTTACATGAACTTTTTCACATCGCTTACATTTCAGAATTCAAATTTTGCAAATTTTCCAATTGAAGGAATTTACAGAACAAGGTGCTACTGCATCAAACATGAAATCTAAAATTACAGTATTTGAGTAAATCTCATTATGTAAGTAAATCTCATTAGAATGCCTTAGGTAATTCGTTCTCATAGATATTTTACAATGTCACTCATACATTCGAGATTTTCTTTAAATGTCTACATCATAGGTGCTCATTATGAGGTTAACTTTAATTGAGTAACTTTAGATTCCCTCGCTAAGCTTCACACGCTCTTTTATAATGGCTTGAAATCAAAATTGAGATTTGTCAAGATCATCAAAATAAGGATGTTGCATTTCTTTTTTGGCTGAGATTATCTTTGATGACTCATAAATCAACATTTTCTGCAACAAGAGATCAATCAATATTTAGTAGTTTACTTACAAATACACAAAGTAAAAGAGAAAAAGAAAGAGAATCCAAAATAGAAATGAAATAAAAATAGATGGAAGGAACTTATAGATAGGCATGTAGGTCTCATAACTTATTCACTCCTGGTCATACATCTTCACTGGGAATTCCAACATACCTATTACACACAACACCTCTCATGAATAGAGTAAGTTGAAATTTTAGATTCTCTTATAATGTCTACATCATAGCTGCTCATGATAAGGTTAACTTCAAATGAATAACTTGAAATTCCCTCACCAAGATTTGCACACACTTTTCCAATGGCTTAAAATCATGATTGAGATTTGTCAAGATCATCAAAATAAGGATGTTGCATTGATTTTCTAGCTGACATTCTCTTGGATGGCTCATATATCTGCATTTTTTGCAAGGGGACACCAATCACTGTTTAGTATTTTACTTACAAATAGGAAAAGTAAAAGAAGATGATAGCATTGGCATCAAAAAAATTAATGTGCGTACAAGTATAAATTAATAAGAACCAATGTGCATATACTAACAAATTAATCCAACGAACTATCTGGGTCTGCTCTACTCTTTATTGTGTCAAGTATTGCCTCATGGTCAGACTCACAGACCTTCCACAAGGTCTTGTTCAAATATCTACCCCCATATTTGGTCAAACGAACATTGGATGCCATGAAAAGGTTCGAGTAACCACAACTGAGCCTGTAGGGTATTCGATGTTTTCTCCATCTATAAATGGGGCCTCCAATTTCTTTTTGGCCTCAACGCAATGACACAAGTAATAGTCTGTTCCTTCTTCATTGTCTTCATCTGAAATAACTACATAAACATGCCCTACATTGATATGTGCAAAAAATCTCATGAGATTAGTCAACATTACAAATACAGTACAAAGTAAGATAACGATATGGAATTTCAACAACTAAACAAGTAGATATATCACCTGGTTGAACTAGATCTAATATGTGGTCAAAGTCGACCGATGATTCCATCTGTGTCAGTTCCAATGTCGTTGGAGGATGATACGTGTGAAGTGGGCTAAGATAACTTGTCAACCATTTGTCAACCCACTCCCCTGACTCACAATCATTCCAGGCTTGCATTGTACATGAAGATCAAAAGCATGCCATCTTTCGTGTATCGATACTCCATGAACTTGCATTTGAGCTAAGGAAAGAGTGTACCTCACTCGATCCTGTTAGTGTACAACAATCTTCATATGGTGCAATGTTAGTATCATCCATCAACCAAAAAATCTACAAATTGAAGACATACCTTCATTACCTGGACCCATTGAAGCATTACACCACTCGATAATTGATTTTGCATCTTTCAACTTTGCATTGTCTTTATACTTTGACTCTTCTCGTGCTAATTCTCTTTTCACGCATGCTCCTGCACCATCATGCTCCCACTTTCCATGTCCAACCTCATAAAAGTTGAACATATGTTGAACACCTATAATGACATGCATCTTGCACAACTAGTAGAACATGCATGAGTTCTTGAACTGTGCTGCACAGTTATTAGACCATATTGTATGTCGGTCGTATTCTATGCCCCTCTGAGCCAAACCACTATAAAACATTTGGAAGCAACCTTGCACAAACTTTGGAAAATGTGTGCGATCATCACTAATGTAAAAGTGGTACTCCCTCAATACCTTCCTTTGGTCATCTGTACTATCAAATGCATGAATAAATGGTATGTGCATAAATATCAAAACCTATGTGGAGTTGTAATACTGTGACTGCAGCTCACGTTGTGGCTGTAGAGTGTAGTTCTCCGCAAAGTCAACCACTGATACTATGCTTCCAACTGGAAAGGTGTCCTTGCATAGCTTGAATTGCATGTCCAACCATCGAGCTCTATGGGTATGCATTGCATACTTAGACAATATATTGTCATGAAACATGGACATAAATTGGTACACTGGAATCTTCTCAATAACCAAATCACACCTTTTTTCTTTAGACCCATCTTTTGTAGCATATGCCACTATTTTATACTTCCTAAACTCTACTAGTTTTTGTCCCACCTCATTTGTGCTTTCCATATGTTGACATACTGGCATATGTTGGAAGCCACCACAACGCTTGCATGAACCATCCAAGCATGTTGTTCTATAGAATATCTGGCCATCCTCTATTTCACATAATTTTTTTGATAAGAACTCTCTTGAAGATTTTGGTGGGGCTTCTATGCCACAATCCTACAAAACATTGTTAGTATGCAAATCTAAACATATAGAATGATAAACATCATAATGGTTAGAAAATTCAATATGTAGTCTACAACAACAAGTAGTGCATGTGTGATTTATCTTGACATAAAAAGGTTTAAGCATTTCAAAAAATCTTTGAGAAATACTAATTTAAGGATAATCATTTTCAAATTTCAGAAAAAATTGGGTTTGAGTCATATCCAAAAAATGCTTTGGATGTGGCTCACGATTCCGACTACCGATTCTCCTTCTTACCACATCCCTTTGATTCAGAGATGGCCTTGTTTTATTCTTCCAATACTTTTCAATTAGTGTTCTCAAGGCTTCAACAACTTCTTTATCTTTTCATGACAGTCTCCCTGAGAATGCCCATAATTCATTTGAATAAGTTCCCTCAATTCTTTGCCACCTTTGAATGGCTCTTGATAAAGTTTTTCTACTAATTCCCATATGCTCACTCGTCTTTCTAATGAGACAAGCTCTCTTTGTTTGAAAACTTACCAAAGTTGATGTAATGAAATGTCGGGTGACATTACTATCCTTTGAGCATGAGGTATTACCCACACTCTCATAAGCATCCATTAGATTCTTCACAATAGCGTCTTCACTCGATGCATTCGATGTTCTCAACCCAAGAGTCTTCATGATATTCCTATACTTTATACCCTACATCATTTCAACAAATAGTTGACATCTTGCGGTCTCATGTAGCCTTTCAAAGAATCATTCCCAAATCTTATCAGCATATCCTCAACAAGTGCGTTGAAATATTACCTTCCATGTGCTGCAAAATCTCATCATCAATATTAATCAAATACTTTGGCTTTCTACGCAGAATTCTAGGTGGTGTTCTCCTAGGTACATACATCTCAACATTAGGAATTTCATCAATATTTAATTGAGGTGGGCTAGATTGCGTACCTTCGATCGAGGGTGGAGAAGAAGATATACCTTGAGGTTCACATGGGGATGATGGCATACCTTCTATGTCAAATCTGAGTGATGATGTACTCTCAACTTGAGATGTGTTGGATGGTGTCCAACAATATTTACTTGCGGTAGATGGTGTCCCTCCATATTCACTTGCAATAGATGGTGTCTATCCATATTCACTTGTGGTAGATGGTGTCCCTCCATATTTTCTTGTGCTTAATGGTGTCCCTTCATATTCACTTGCTGTAGAGAGTGTGTCTCCAACTACGGTATCTGAATCTGTCTTACGATGATGCTTTCTCATTCATGCCTTTTGTGCTGCCAATCTCTTTTCTCTTTTTGACGGTTGAGGTTCCTCTTCAATTGGCTTGTTTTTGTCAATCATTTCCAATTTATTCTTTTCATGATATGCCACCACCTGAACTCTCTCCTTTTATTTGAAGGTTTCATTCTCTTCATCTATTAGTTTCCTCTTTTTCTTTTTCTTCGGCATGTTGGATAATTTTATCTATAGCATGGTAATAAGACAAATATTAGTTCCTAAAAAAGGTATCCATTCAAGTTAATTGAAAAATATATGTCATTCAAGGATTCATTTAAAGAATACTTACAATCATCCTGTACAAGAGTTAACCTAGCATAGACAAAGGTGACATGATTTTTTTTAATCCAGAATTCCTTAAAGAAAAGTGGTAACGTGGCATGCCATGATTACAAGATAGGCTCAAAATGGAAGCATGGACAAGCATAAAAAATTTCAAATTATGTCATATATATATAAAAATTGTGGAATCATACATGGTGTGGGAGCACCATTGAATGAAAAGGGTGTTGGGCATGAATCCGTATACTGAAATTTTGAGTTTTCCATGAGATTTTGAGTGGTTTTGATATGCTAAAGTGTGTTTTGAGTTGGGGAAGAATGGTTTATTGTTGAATTTCATTTGTGCAGACTATTTTAGACCTATTTGAAGTATTCATAATATTGTGTGAGGGTTGGATGATGTTTTTCAATAAACCAATAGTTTCTTGGGTAAAAAGGAGGGTTTTTGGTGCATGTGAAGATAGGTAAAAGTAAGGTTCTTGTTTTTTTTGAGTCTAAGATAATGATATATGTTAAATAAGGTCTATGAGATAACTCTTAATATGTATTCAGTTCTTTTGATTCATTCTAGGTATTTAGGGGAGAGATTTGGCTTGACATTTGTAAAAAATTACATTTTTTGGCAAAGTTGTGAAGAGATAAGTTAGTTAAGAAGTTAAAAAAATAGTTAGATACATTGGGGGAGTTGATTTTGAAGGGAAATAAGATAATCATCATGTAAATTATCGAATGGAGGCTCTTCTTCAAGATTTTAATCAAATAAAATAAAAAAATTCTCTGATTTTTGTGATTTTCTTGTGTTTTCCTATGTTCTTTCTCTGTGTACGGACCCATACAAGGTTGTGATGCCTTGAAGGTTTGGGAAATAATTGATGCATGAATTTATCTTCACTTGAATAAGGTTTGGTGTCTTAATATCATTTTAGAAGAGATTTTCAGTCATTTCTCCAAGTCTGCCCTGTTTTGATAGTGTAAGGGTTTGAGGCTATAATGTATTAATTTTCACCAATCCACCCACTGTGATGGATCTATAACTTGGTGGATTGGTGTGTAACATAATAATTCACATTTCAAATGTGTTTTGGAGTCTCAAAGAGCATGGTTTTGGTCAGTAGAGTGATGCACTAGGCTGGCCAGAGCATATTTCTATGTGAAAGTGAATAACCATGATGGAGATTCTGAAAAATAATGAGTGTAATGGCATTGTGAGTGTTTTATAAGTTTTTTCAGAGGTATTGGAAGGTGTTTGGACCCTTTGGAGGAATGGGAGAGGCTCGAAGTTGTGAAATCCTTGAAAACCCTTCTTTTTGCTTATGTTTTGGAGGGTTTCTTGGGACAGTAGGGTAATGACCTTATGTGGGAAAATTAATCATGAAATTGGTGGTTTGGTATCATGAAAATTGACTATTATCGGTGTTTGAGTGGAAACATCACCTTTAAAAGGTACTTCCTTTGGAAATTTGGGGTAATTGGGAAGCCTTTTGCTAGGTAGGCTTATTGGAAGTCAAACATAGTCCAAAGAAGTCACCCCTAGTTCTGATGTATGTTGTGTGCATGGAACTAGGTTGATGTAGAGTGGTGGGAACCTGAGATACAAATTGATACAACTTCTCTAAAATATGCCAACCAAGACATCAACCTTCAATTGACTCAACAGGACAACAGGGTTACCTATCAACCATGACTCTTCATTATGACTCCAAATTGAAATTTGATGCAGGAAAAGAGTGTCAAAACCTTCAATATTTCATCATATTGACATTCAACCACCTACAAAAAAAATATCAAACAAACTCTTCTAAAAGCCACTTTCGATCCGAAATTGCCTTGTAGGCTTCACAAATCAGTTTTAGGGATTTTTCTCACAAACATCCCAAAAAACCTGTCAAAAAAATGATTGATCTAGATATCCATTTCAGTGGTATGAGACATATAAAAAATCCACATATTACTCTTTTAAGACACTTTCCTCAAAATGACAAATTTCACTGTTTTAGGGCCCAAATTAGCAAATTTTACAAAGGGACCCCCTCAAGAACCCACCACCAGGCCTCCATGAACAAAAAAAGTCTTGTCTTAGGTTCCAAAAATAAAAATTATCAAGGTTTGAGGACCCCAAGTACTCATTCCATCAACAAATTTTAAAACCCTCTCTAGAACCTAGGAAACAAGGGTTTTTAGGCCTCCTTACTAAAACTTTACCTTCCAGAACTTCCCAATTCAAACCAACTACCTAGAAACCTATGTATATCTCCCCCCAAGCTTAAGGAACCCTCATCTTCCCTCTGGAAATGCTGCATCCCTCTTTCTTAGGTCTGCACCATTGTTTTCTATGAGAAAATAAGGTATTTCCCCTTAAACCAGCATCATTCATGAGGAAACTTTAAACTTGTTCTTCTCTACTCCTAAGAACATCCTAAGTACATCCTAAATGGTCACTCCACTGAGTCACATAGAGCACAATAGGTGGGATGCCATCTAAGACATTAAATTGCCCTCAAACCCTTAATTGTCCAAGAACCCGGTTTCTAGAAATTTATGTATTCCAAGCACAAAGTTCAAGGAAAACCTCTTCAAAGGGAGCCAAATGAAAGTAGGAACATTCCTTTATGGAATAATATCAATTTAACACCATTAATAAGCTTGTATAAACCATACAGGGTTTGCAAACACATAAAAAGCAGTGAGATCTTCAGAAAAACAGTGGATAAAGGTTGGTAGTTACCTTCCATGATTTGTTGTTATTTTGCCATGTAAGTTGCAGCATTGAGTTGTTGAATTAGTGAATCATGAACGAATTGAATGGTTCTGAGTTTCTAATCAACTTTATGCTATGTTACAATCAATTTTATGATGGTTAATCTATTTTTGAGTCTGACAAAGAGTTGAAATCAAGTTCTAATGTTTTGTGGAAATATGAAATCCCTCAACCCTATATCCTCTTAATCCCTCAACCCTCAACCCTTAAAATCTAATCCCTTAACCCCTATATCCTCTTAATCCCTCAACCTTCAACCCTCCACCCTTAAACCCTAATCCCTCAACCCTTATACCCTCTTAATCCCTCAACCCTCAACCCTTAAACCCTAATCCCTCAACCCCTATACCCTCTTAATTACTCAACCTTGAACCTTGAACCTTGAACCCTGAACCCCAAACCCTCAAACTTTAAACCCTAATCCCTCAACCCGTATACCCTCTACCCTATAACCTCTTAATCCCTCAACTCTAAACCCTAAACCCTTAAACCCTAATCCGTAAACCCTCTACCCTCTACTGTCAATCCTCTACCCTCTACCCTCAACCCTAATCCCTCAACCCTTAAACCCACTTAGTAAAATCTATACCCTAATCCCTCAACCCTCTTGACCCTTAAACCCTTAAACACTCAACCCTAAACCCTCGACCTTCAACCCTCAACCCTTAAACCCTAAAATCTTAAAACCTCTACCATCTACCCTCTACCCTCTACCCTCTACCCAATACTCTCTACCCTAAAGCCTAATCCCTCAACCCTAATACCTCAACCCTTACACTGTTAAATCCAAGAAAACTCTCTACCCTAATCCCTAAACCCTCAACCCTTAATCTCTCAACCCCTATAACCTCTACCCTATATATTGGACCCTCAACCCTAATCCCTCGACCCTATACCCTCAACCCTCAACCCTCAACCCTCAACCTTAAACCCTCAATCCTCAACCCTCAACCCTTAAACCCTAAAACCTTAAACCTTAAAC